>CAUYON010089203.1:0-33819 GCA_963573935.1 Arctocebus calabarensis | reverse complement strand
TCAAAGTGGGGAATGAGGCAGGAAAGTAAAGGCAGAGCTAAAGATCTGTCCTGGCCACTTTGTACTGGCATTAGCCAAACAGTCTATAACACTCCACTGTAGCAAATGTCTTTGTTATCTGTATATCTTTCTCTTGGAAGAAGTTGGGCCTAGATAGTAACCTTGCAACTTCCCTAGTCTTTCCTCGCCCTTGAAGACAGGTAGCCTGTCTGGAGTCAAAGGCACGGGCAGATCTGTCCTTCCCTCGAGTCCCACAACTTTCACATTTGTCACGTACCTCACATCCTTTATGACTCTCACGTGCACCCTAGCCCTAAAAAATGTGTAAAAGAAAGGCAAGAGATTGGGTCGGTGGGCTCAGTTTTTGGGACACTAGTCCGCTGAGTCTCCCGGCCTGAATAAACTCGCTGCTTCCTCTATCGACTGGTGCCTGGAGTCTTCTGTCTGCGTCGGTTTTACTGCTACAAAACTTCTAGGGAAGTTCGAGAAGAGGGGAATGAAGGAGCTAAGGAAATTTCACCCTAAAACATGATTCTTAGGTATAAAGAATATTTATATTAAAGGCCAGTTTTGATCAGAAAGCACTGGCCTCTCTATGAAACCTCAGTAACCTGATTTAAAAATCAGAAAAGTCTGCTGGCCTTCTTGTCACATGCTAATAGACCTGATGTAAAATCAGAAAAACCTGCTGGCCTTCTTATTACATGCTAATAGAACAGGCTAAAAGGTCATTTGAAGCACAATACCTGTCTCTCAGGTTAATTTACAAATCAATCTGTTTCCCTCCATCTACACTTCTCCCCCAGCAACCACTTGCTACAAGTACACTTTCCAGTTTCCTTTCCCCTTCACTTCTAAAGGCATCTTTAAATGCCACTGGCTATTGATAAAACTTTGGGAAATCATTCTTCTGGTTCCCCTCATGCACATGGTATTTAGAAATAAACCTTTCCAAATATTAATCTACCATAACTGTGTGTTGATCTTTACAGCAAACCACCCTAAGGGAAAGGGGCAGGTTTCACCATGATCCCTTCACCAGTCAATCAGGGAACTTAAATATGCAGTAGAACGTTCCAATAACAGATCAGACCATGAAGAAGAATCTCAGAGGTAGAATATAAAGGTCTTGGCCTAAGGCAGGTAGTTAAAGAGCTAGAAAAGAAGAGATAAAGCAAAACCTTAACTGAGAGAAGTTTGGGACTTCATGAAGCATTCAAACATGTGAACTATATGTATCCCAGAAAGGGAAAAAGAATGCCCTCAGAGGAATGGAAGCCTTTCTGAAGGATATCATAAATGAAAATTTCCCAAGTATCACCAAAGATTCTGACACACTCCTTTCAGAAGGATATTGAACTCTAGGTTATCTCAATGCAAACAGATCTTCTACAAGACACATTTTAATGAACCTGTCCAAAGTTAAGTCAAAAGCGAACATCCTGTAAGCAGTCAGGAGTACTTGCCAATTGACCTACAGGGCCAGATGAATCAGGGTGAGGTGTCTTCACAAACAAAAGTTTTCAAGTCAGAAGAGAATAGTCACCTACCTTTAAACTTTATGAACAAAATTTTCTGTCCAAAATTCTGTATCCTTCTAAGCAAGACTTTGAAAATTGATAGAGAAATCAATTCTTTTTTTTTTTTTTTTTTAATTTTTTTGTAGTTTTTTGGTTTGATTTTAGGTATAAATAATAAGGTTAAAATTTTTTTATAAATAAATTATTTTTTTTTTTTTTTTTTCATTTTTTGGTAGTGTTTGGGTTTCATTGGAGGTATAAAGAATAAGGTTACACTGATTGCATTTGTTAGGTAAAGTCCCTCTTAAAATTGTGTCATGACCTCAAGGATTGTTCTATAATATTCTGTGATACCCTATTCCCTGCCCCCCTCCCTTCTCCTTGTCCCATCATTTCCTAACCCCCCACCTTGTATTAGATTACCTATTGTCTTCATATTAGAATTGATTACATTCTTGCTTCTGTGTTCCTGTGATGATTTACTGAGAACAATGTGTTCAAACTCAATACAGGTAAATACAAAAGACATGAAGTCTCTATATTATGATTAATAAATACATATACCACAGTTTGTTGATCCATTCCTGTGTTGGTGGTTATTTAGGTTTTTCCCACATTTTGGTGATTATAAATTGAGCTGTGATAAACAGTCCAATGCAAATGTTCTTATTATAAAATTGTTTGTTTTCATGTGGGTAGATGCCTTGTAATGGGAATTCAGGGTAAAATGGGAGATCTAATTTCAGTTCTTTGAGGATTCTCCATTCTTCCTTTCCAAAAAGTTGTACTAGTTTGCAGTTCCACCAGCAGTGTACAAGTGTTTCCTTCTCTCTACATCCACACCATTGTCTGAAGTTTTGAGACTTTGTGATATGGGCTATTCTCACTATGTATAAGTGATATCTCAGGTGGTTTTGATTTGCATTTCTCTATGATCAGAGACAATGACCTCATTTTCAACAGTGTATTAGCCATTTGTCTATCTTCATCAGAGAAGGTTCTGTTCATATCTCTTGCCCAGTACTAGATAGGATTGTTTACTATTTTTTTGTTGATTAATTTGAGTTCACTGTAGATTTTAGTTCTCAACATTTTGTCAGATGCATACCATGCAAAAATGTTTTCCCATTCTGAAGCTTGTCTTTTTTCTTTACTTGTTGAGACCTTACCTATGCAGGAGGATTTCAGCTTAATGAAGTCCCATTTGTTAATTTAGGTTGTGTTGTGATTGCCTCTGAAGTCTTTGTCATAAAATATTTCCCTAGTCAAACATTGTCAAGAGTTTCCTCCACACTTTCTAAGATTTTTTTAAATCAATTTGTGTCTTAGATTTGAGTCTTTTATCCAACTTGAGATAATTTTTTTAAGTGGTGAGAGATTTGGATCTAATTTAAGCCTTTTACACGTGGTTATCCACTTCTCCCAGCACCATTTCTTGAATAGGGATTCTTTTCCCTATTGTATGCTTTTGTTTGGTTTACCAAAGAGTAGATGACAACAAGAGACTTGTTTCAGTATGTGGTTTTTATATTCTGTTCCATATATCTATGTCTCTATATTTTCACTAATATCATGTTGTTTTGACTTCTGTGGACTTGTACTATAACCTGAAGTCTGGTAGGGAGATGCCTCTATCTTTGTTTTTATTACTAATAATAGCCTTAGCTATACGGGTTCTTTTTTCTGGTTCCATTAAAAAAAAAGTACTATATTTTCCAGTTCTTCAAAATATGATGTTGGTATTTTAATGGGGATTACATTGAAATTGTGGATTGCATTGGGTAGAAGAGACATTTTGACAATGGTGATTTTATACAACCAAGAGCATGGTATGTTCTTCCATTTGTTCATGTCTTCTGCAGTTTCTTTTCTAAGGGTTTCAAATTTCACTTTGAAAGGGTGTTTCAATATCCTCTCTTGTTAGTTATATTCCTATGTATTTCACATTCTTAGAAGCTACTGTGAATGGAATTGTATCCTTGATTTGCTTCTCAACTTGGCTGTCATTGGCATATACAAAGGGTACTGATTTGTGGACATTGTTTTATACAGTGAGACATTACTGCATTTCCTGACCACTTCCAGGAGTTTTGTGGCCGAGTTGCTAAGGTTTTCTAAGTATAAGATCATATCATCTGAAAAAAGCAAGAGTTTGTCTTCCTTTATCTCCATTTAGATGTCCTTTTAAACCTTCTATTGACTGATTGCATAGGCTAGAACTTCCAGGACAATGATGAATAATAGAGGTGACAGTTGACATTCATGCTTAGTTGTAGTTCTAAAAGGAAAAGGTTTCAGTTTTATTCCATTCAGTCTGATGTTAGTTGTGGGTTTATCATAGATAGCTTCAATCATTTTAAGAAATGTGCCACCTATGCCTATTTTTCTAAGTGTTCTTGTTTGAAAAAAAACAAATTTGAATTTTGTTAAACACTTTTTTGCATCTATTGAGAGAATCATTGTTTGTTTGTTTGTTTTTGCTTCTATTGATTGATATGATGTATTACATTTATGGACTTTCATATGTTAAACCAGCCTTGCATCCCTTGGATGAAGCCAACTTGATCATCATATATAAGCTTTTTAATGTGCAGCTGCAATCTATTAACTAAGATTTTGCTGAATATTTGTGCACTGGTATTCATTAGTGAAATTGGTCTCTAGTTCTCCTTTTTAGTTGGGTCCATTCCTGGTTTTGGAATCAGGTGATGTTTGCTACCTGGAATGTGTTAGGGAAGGTTCCTTTCTTCTTAGTGTTTTAGAATAGGTTCTACAATATAAGTACAAGCACATCTTTGAAGGTTCAATAGAATTCACAAGTGAAGAAATCTGATCTCAGGCTTATTTTTGTTTGTTTAATTTTAAGCTTTTTAATTGTTTCTTCAACCTCAATGTTTAATATTGGTCTGATCAAGAGAAATATTTTTCCTGTGTAAATGAAGAAAAGGGTGTGACTCAAGGTATTGGTCCATTTCCTCCACATTGCCGAATTTCTGGGCATAGAATATTAGTCAGAAATAATGTCTTTTATCTCTGAGGTATCAGTTCTTATTTCCCCATTTTTGTTTTTGATTGAGGTTAGTAAATATTTTACTTTTCTATTTCTGCTTAATCTGGCCAATGGTTTATCAATTTTATTTATCTTTTTGAACAACCAACTTTTTGTTTGATTAATTTTCTGACTTATTATTTTGTTTTCAATGTCATTTACTTCTGATTCAATTTTGGTTATTTCTTTTCTTCCTCAAGATTTAGGATTGGATTGCTCTCCCTTTTCCATTTATTTAAGATAATTCAGTAGGTTGTTGATGTGGTTTATTTCTGTTTTCTGGATGTAGGCATCTAATGAAATAACTTTCCTCTTAGGTCTACTTTTGTAGTTTCCCACAGGTTTTGGTAGCTGTGTCTTCATTGTTTTTATGCTCAAGGAAGTTAATGATTTCCCTTTTTATCTCTTCCTTGAAGTAACTGTCATTTAGCATAAGCTTATTTAATGTCCATGTATTTGTGTAAGGATGAAAATTTTTGTTGGAGTGGAGTTCCACTGTTATTGCATTGTGGTCTGAGAAGATACAAGGTAAAATTTCAATACATTCGATTTTTTTTGAGATTTGATTTGTGTCCTAGGATATGATCTATTTTGGATTATATTCCATGGGCCAATGAGAACAACATACATTCTTTAGCTTTGGGAGGGAGTGTTCTGTATATGTCCATCAAGCACAGTTGTTCTAGTGTCATGTTTAAGTCTATTGTATCTTTGTTTAGTTTCCATTTAGAGGATCTCTTCAGCACTGGAAGAGGAGTGCTGAAGAACCCCACTATTATGTTGTTGTAGGATGTCATTTTGCTCAAACTAATTAAGGTCTGCTTCAAAAATCTGGGAGCATATAAGTTGGGTGCATAAATATCTAGAATTGAAATGTCTTCTTGTTGTATTTTTCCCTTGACTGATATGAAGTGTCCATCTTTGTCTTTTTTTGACTTTAGTTGCTTTAAATACACTTGTATGTGAAAATAACTTTGCAACCCCTTCTTTCTTTTGATTTCTATTTACCCGAAAAATTGTTTTCCATCTCTTAACCCTGAGTTTTACTTTTCCTTCAAGGCTAGAAATCTTTCCTGGAAAGAGCATACAGATGACTTGTGCTTTTTTTTATCCAATCAACAAAGTTCAGTGGGGAATTCAAACCATTAATATTGTTGTGAGTATTGATAAGTATGATGGAGTTTTATTCATCTTATTTTGTGAAAATCCATTGTTTAGTTTTACCTTTTGCATCATTGTGGAAGCTAGATTTTGTCCTTTAGATTTTGGATGTTTATTTTTCTGATGGTCCTTTCAAATGGTCAGTGTGTAGAATGGGTCTGAGTATTTCTGTGGAGCTGGTCTTTTTATGACAAATTTCCACAATGTTTGCATATCAATAAATGATTTGATTTCTCCCTCAGTTTTAAAGTTTCTCTTAGGAGAATGAAGAATACTAGGGTGAAAACTGATTTGTATAAATAGGTTAAAGGTAGATGACCATTGTCTTCTGGATTCAAAAGTTTCATTTGAGAAGTCTGTGGTAACCCTGATTTGCCCCGGTTAGTCAATTAGTGGTTACTCCTGGATACTTGAAGAATCTTCTCTTTCATCTTGACTTTTAATGGGTTCATGAGAATGTATTTTGGAGAAACTCTGCTTGAGATGAGATGACCTGGGGTTTGATATCCCTTTGTAAGGAGTTTGTCAAAATATTGGTGTACTTAAGAAATTTTTATTTATGATATCTTCTAGTAGGGCTTCCATTCTTCTGAGCTGTTCTTCTTTCCCTTCTGAGATACCTATAATTCTTATGTTTTTATGCTCATGAAATCCCATAATTCTCTCATTGAACATTCTGCTTTGTCTCTCTCTCTCTCTCTCTCTTTTTTTTTTTTGTCCCTGTAACTGCCTGAGTTAGCTGAAGAGCTTTATCCTCTACATTTGAGATTCTTTCTTCTATATGTTATTATCTGTTATTGGTACATGTTACTGCATCTTTAAGTTACTGGACTGTCTGTTTATTTTCCTTATCCTCTGCTATTTTCATTCTTTATGCTTATATCATTTGTCTCTTATTAGATCAGTGGTTCTCAACCTTCCTAATGCCACAGCCCTTTAATAAAGCTCCTGTGGGTCATTACCCACAGGTTGAGAACAGCTGTATTAGATTCTGCTTCTGAATATCCTTTTGGTTATTTCCCACTTTCTTAGCTATGTCCCTCATTGTTTCTACCACTGATATTTTAAGTTCCTTTTCCGTCATTTCTAACATTTCTGTATAGGTGGAATGCTCTGCAGTAGCTACTTCATGATCCCTTCTGGGGTACATTGTTTTGTTCTGATTTTCATGCTGGGAGGATTTTTTTTTCTTTTTCTGTTCCTTCCTCCTGAGTGTTATCTTTTTGTCTGTTTCCTTATGTTACTTTTCCTTTCACTTCTTCCTGCTTTTGAGTAACTGTGTCTCCAATCTAAGGTGTTGAAGTATCTTTTGGTAAAGGACTAGAAGGAAGTCTCAGTGCCTATAGCTCAGAAGATATGGTGCCAGCCACATCCACCAAAGCTGATGGGTTCAACTTCAGCTCAGGCTTGCCAAACAACAATGAGAAATAGAAAAAAATAGCTGGACGTTGTGGTGGGCACCAGAGAGTTTGAGTTTGCTGTGAGCTGTGATGCCATGGCATAATACCTAGGGTGACATAGTGAGACTCTGTCTCAAAAAAAAAAAAAATAGAGGGAAGAGAAGAGTGAAAATCAAGAGGAGATAAAAGATTTAAAAAGAGAAGAGAAAGGAAATGGGTGGAGTGTTGTATGAAAGTCTCCCAATTGATCAGTGACACAGAGAAATGAGTCCTGCAAAGAAATAGTCTGAGTAATAAGGGGGGCTACTTACACTCTCATGGCAAGTGGCAACCTTTATTTTCCACCGCCTTTTATACCCACTACCACATCTATATACCATTAATCAATAATCAATGACTTCATCTTACTAAATCAGTTTCATGACCAGGCTCAACCAAGCCCAGTGCCTAATAATCTACTGATTAATACATTCCATGGCCTCACTACAAGATTACTTTTTTAACTTTTTAATTAAAACCATGCCTTAAAATACTTTCCTTAAACAAAGATAAGAACTTCAATGGAGGTGGTTGCTTGAATACCACACCTTTCACATCACGATCTGGAGGCAACAATCCATCTCTAAAAAACAAACAGAAGAGTGCTGAGATATGCAGCTCAAATTTTCCTTGCAAGCAGCTGCCCCATGCAGCCTTTGGCTCTCAGGCATTTACAGCATCAGAGGCCATTTTATGGGCTTCTATCCAGGTCTCTCACTGAAAGTTATTAGAAAGATTTCCTGTTTACCTTTTCAATATGGCTCAAGTAAAGGCATATATAGACTTTCTACCTATATTTACTTCTTTTTATTCTTATCATGGTAATTTAGATCCCTCATCATTAATGCAAAAATTGCAGCATGGCTATCATTTTCTTTCTTTGCTTGATTATCTCTCTTACCTATAATATGTAAAATTAAACATAAAATTAACAACAATGCAAATGAACCCAACAGAACTTCCAATAAGTTCATTAACTTTGGGTAATGGGTTTAATTGTTCAATACCATCAGGAATGCCTTGTAAAATTTGATCACCATAAACTTTCTCTAATTTCTGTTGAAACTAGAGAATAGTTTCACTATAGTGAACTAGTTGAACTCTGTGGAATATACCTCATGATGCAAATTAACAATATCATCCGTTAAATTTGCATAATTCAACAAATGTTTTTTTAACTTTTCCCAAGGAAATTTAGTCTTGTTATACATTACAGGGCTAATATAAAAAGATGTCATATTCTAATCACATTTTAATTTTGTCTGTTTCTTCAAACTAATTAGTTCATTTTCTAACCTAAAAACTGCTTGTTCTAAATCAGATATTTCATTGTAAAGTTCAGTATCAATTTGTTTTTGAGCAGTCCACAACTGTTCAGAGTTCTTACGCCAATCAGCAACAAAATTTTGAGTCTTTATATTCTGGATCAAGGCCATACTGGCAGGCGCTGGGGTTGCAGTTACTGCAATGATCCCTAAAATGGCAGCAATGAACAGTCCAATAAAATGTTTGATTCTTTTTAATCTCTTGTCTGCCAATAGCTAAAATTGAGAGGGCTGGAAATTCTTGCCACAGCCTAGTCAAATTGATTGGAATCCAAATTCTAGTGTGGGCTTTCAGCAAATATAATTGTTCCTTAGGGGAATTAAAACTCACAGAATTATTAATACAAGTAAATATTTGACAATTTGAACAAAATAATTTACCTGTTGCTTTGTTCCAAACAACTTTGCCCTTCAACCACACACCTGTAGTTGTAAACAGGCTTGAATATATCTTTTTTCTTGTACCTCAAATCTCATTTTATACTGTACAGGATTTTTATTTAGATATATTCCTCCAGTCTAAGCTTTAAGAGGCTGTAAGGCTGCAGTAACCTTCCACAAATGAATGTGTTTAGGATATGCTGCTATGCTTGGTGATGGTGATGAAAATCCACCGTTGCTCTAATGCATAGGATAGCCAGTAGCTACTCCTGTTTTGTTCTTATTCAAAGGATATTCATTCTTGTCTAAAGGAATTTCAAAAGGAACTTGTGCTTCTGAAGGTGTTTCCAACATAGTCATTGGTCCCTAATCTATAACCTCTCCACCTATAGTATTAATTAACATGTAAATAAATTCTCCTTTACATTTAGTCCCATGTATCCAATCATGGATTTCTTTAAAATTATGCATCTTACATTTTGGTATCTCTGGTTTGGATAAAACATTATTAATATGTTATATATCCAAAGAATAAGTATGTAACATAAAAAGTTCATCTACTATGCCTGGCTTCATTGATTGACACTCATATATGGTGACCCATGGCTGTATTGCCATATTAAGACAATGAGATTGATCTCCAAAACAAATAGGATGACCAGTTACTCCATTTGCATAATTAAAAATTATGGTGCCTTCTTTGTCTGGTCTATATGGTCCTCTTGTGTCATAAGGACCAGGAAGCCATGATGAATCATTAACATAGACAGGCACCATGGGCTCTAGCCGGCTAACACCCCTTAATAAAGGAGAGTTAGAAATATAAGTCCAGTATTCTTATATTTGTCCTTCAGTGGGCACAGATAATATTGAAAGTACCGCCAAAAAGAGATTAACTGCATTCATCTCCTGGTGAGTGTGATGCACCAGGGCCTGTGCTTGAAGGCACAGTTTCTTTATGTGACCCCATGTCACCTGCTTTGAATCTTTTGTTCTGGGCAGAACTGTTCATCTTTCTCTTCAGGTTGATCCCAAGTTAATTTTCTCCATTCTGGCAGCCTACTTCTCGTATGTCATCTTATTCCTCCTTGGTGCACATCTATGTGGGGCCATGTTGGAGCTTTAGATGTTTAAATGGAACCCAAAGTTTAGTATGTCCTGTAGAAATATAAGCATAACCTATTCCCCAATGTACAATATTTGCTGGAATCCAAGTATTAGTTAATGTGTCTTTGTAATATACTGGCTGGTTTAACGGGGAAGAAGTAACTATTACCCAGTGTTTATATGCTGGAGTTTCATTTTTCTCATTCATGTTCAAAAAATTTAAAGTAAAAAGAGCTGAAAATATTCTATTTCTAGGGGTAACATTGTATTGCTCTCCTCCTTTTTTCTGTTTGAGAAGCATTACTTTTAATGTTAGATTTTGTCTTTCAATTAGAGCTTGACCTGTACTGTTACCAGGTATAGCTGTGATATGTTTAATATTGTGTAATTTTTAAAAATCTTGACATTTTTTAGAAATGTAAGCAGAACCATTATCTGTTTTTATAGTTTGAGGTTTACCCATTACTGTAAAGGCTGCCAATAAGTGAGAAATTACAGCATCAGCTTTTTTTGCTGACATTGCTGAAGCCCATGAAAAATGGGAGTAAGTGTCTACAGAGTAATGAATATACTTCAGCTTTCTGATTTCAGGAAACTGTGTAACATCCATTTGCCATAATTGATTAGATAACAATCCTCTAGGATTGACTCCTTCAGGTGGCAAATGTGGAGCTATTAAAGGTTGACAAGAAGGCAAGAGTGCACAACTGCTCGTGCTGTGTGCCATGAAATATCATGTCTTCTATTTAAAGATTGAGCATTAGCATGATGTACAATATGCTCATGCTGAGCTGCAGAGACTGATGCTATTAATCAATCAACTGCTTGATTTTCCATAGAAATGGGTCCTGATAAATTAGAATGAGCTCAATCATGAGTAATGTAAATTGGAAAAGCTCTATTTCCGATTAATTGTTGAAGAGATAAAACTAACAAAGTAAGCTCTTCAGTATTAGTAGGCAAAGTGACTGTTTAAATATTTTGTATAGTACAAGTACTGTATGACGAATCACTGACAATGTTTAAAGCCTGAACAGGGTAATCGATTAATAATAATACAATAGCAAATAATCCTGCCTTTTGTACAGAAGTATATAGAGATTGTTGGACTTTTTGACAAGGAGGCCCTATATATCCAGATATCCCCATTTTATTAGTATCAGTATAAAATTTGTTTGCATTTGGTATTGGCTCTAATTTGACTATTTTTGGTAAAATCCAGTTAGAGCTTGTAACAAATTGAATTCTTTTCTCTGGGGGAAAATGATTATCTATTATTTGCACATAATCAGATAATGCAATTTGCCATTCTGTGTTTAACATGAAGAAATTAGAAATATGAATATTAGTTAAAGGGACCAACAATGTTTTCAGGATCTCTTCCTACTAATTTTCTTAAATGTTGTCTTCCTTTCAAAATGATAAAAGCTATTTTATGTATATAAGTTTCCTTCCTTTTTTATGCCTTGCTGGGTAAAGAGCACCATTCAATAAAGGCTGTTTCTTACACAATAAATCTAGTAGGAGAGTGCATTGATGGAAATACATAAATATAAAAATGATTAAACTTAAAAGTTCGACTTAATTGAGCATCCTGAATATGTTCTTCAATCCATTGTAATTCCTTTTCAGCTTCAGGGGTAAACTGCCTAGGACTATTTAAGTTAGAATCTCCTTATAAAATAGCAAATTAATTCTTGAGAGCATATTTAGCGATTCCTAAAATTGGTCTTATCCAATTAATATCACCTAATAACATTTGAAAATCACTTAAAGTGTGAAGAGTGTCTCTTCTAATCTTAACTTTCTGTGGAATAATGTTTTGAGCAGTTATACCATATCCTAAGTATTCCCAAAGTTCTTGAGATTGGACTTTATCTTCTGTTAATTGAAGACCATATTCCTTAAATTTGGAAAATGCCAAATTATATAATTGTTGTAATTTATCAGAACATGGGTGAGATAATAATATGTCATTCACATAGTGCAAAAAAAAAAATGCCCTCTGGAAAGGCTTTTCTAAGTTCTTCTGAAGGTTGATCTACAAACAATTGACACAAGGTGGGGCTATTAAGCATGCCTTGAGGCAGTACTCAGCAATGGTACCGCCTTATAGGCTTTTCATTGTTTAGAGCAGGAACAGTAAAAGCGAAATGCTCAGCATCTCTTTGTTGTAAATCAATGTTAAAAAAGCAGTCTTTTAAATTGACAATGATTATTGGATAATGCTTAGGTATTAAAGTAGTGTTTGCAATTCCCGGCCATAAAGTCCCCATGGGTAGAATGACTGCATTAATCTGTCTCAAATCACTTAACATTCGCCATTTGCCTTATTTCTTTTTTATGAGGAATACAGGTGAATTCCAAGTGCTGATTGTTATTTCAATGTGCCCCGCTTGTAATTGCTCAATTAACTGATGGAGTGCTTCTAGTTTTTCTAGAGGTAGGGGTCATTGCTCCACCCAAACTGATTTGTCTGTTTTTTGTCTTTCAGTGTAAGGAGAGGGCAAAATGCTTGGCAGGGGCGCCTATGAAAAATCCTCTGACAAAGGGGGTAATCCTCAACCTGTTTTGTCATGGCCAATTCTGGTTATCTCAGGTTCTCTCGATTGACCAGGCTGTGTGGGATCATAATCCATGTTAAACATAATATTTTTAGCAGCTTTTGAAATTGTGGGGATGGTAAGCATAGCTCCCCATTGTTGTAATAAGTCTAGTCCCCATAAAGTGACCATTATAGGTGCCACATAAAGGCAAATATGAGTTGCTTGTCCATCAGGCCCATGACATTTTAAATCAAAAGTACTTTGTTCAATATCAGTCACAGTTCCAAGCCCTAAAAAAGTGGCTTTTATTTCAGCTTTAGGCCACTTCCTTGGCCACATATGAGAAGCAATTATGGAAACATCTGCTCCAGTGTCCTCAAGCCCTTCAATTTCAACATCTTGTCCAAAGGTCATTTTACATTGAGGGCAAGAATCATTTAGGAAGGTATGCCAAAAACTTGTTTGCCTGTACTTCCAAAGCCACCTTCTCTAGTAATGGGAGCTGTTTTACCTTTATGATAAGGTAAAATAAATATTTGAGCCACACTTTGTCCAGCAGATAACTGAATATCTGCAGTGGCTGAGGCCATTATTAAAATTTCACCCTTATGATCTTTTCTAAAAATCCCTGGGTGAATATTAAGTCATAGTGAGACTACTTCTCCCTAATATAAGACCAACAGTTCCTGAAGGTATGGGACCATAAATTCCAGTAGATAATTTTTTAAGAGCTTTTCCACACTTAAGATTAACATCAGTTAAACTGGGAATATCTAAAGCTGCACTTCCTTGAGTAGCATGAAATAAGTCCTGGACTTGGATTTTATGAACTGGACTTAATTTTGGTTCATTTGGCATGAGCCAGTCCATTGCTCATGGGAAACTCGTTCATTTGTGTATGGGCTTTGCCATTACTAATTGGAGATTTCTGGTGGGGGGAGCTCAACTTTTTTGTCTGGAGGCCCCGAGCTAGCCCCACATGGGAGTTTTGCTGATATGACCCTTCATTAGAATTCCCCTGACTTTGAGTGGAAGGCAATTATTGCTGTCTTTATCTTTAATAGATTGGCACTCATTAGTCCAAAGCCTTCCCTTGCTGCAGCGGCAGCAAAATCCTGGGCGGGGGGTTGTCATTTTTACCCCTCCTGCATTCTTTTCTAACATGCCCAGTTTTGCCAATGTTAAAACACTTACATTTGGTATTGTTAGCTTGTAAAGCAGAAGCTACTTGCAAATTAGCTTAAAAAGTACTGGAACTTACTCCATGGCACACACAAATGTATTAATCAATGGTAACATTTTCTTGATTTCTAAGTCCAGACAAAGCTTGCTTACAATCTACGTTAGCATTTTCAAAAGCCAATTGAAAAAGCAATATTTTGCATGCCTCTGCATCTGGGACAGATCTCTTAAAGTCATTTGAAAGCAGGCAATAAATTCAGCATATGTTTCATTATTACCTTGAAAAATTTTTGTAAAAAATTGTGTTATGTCCCCTTTCTCATCTAAATGTTGCCAGACATTAAGACACACGTTCTTTACTTGATAAAGCAAATTAGGAGTATAAATAATTTGGTGGTCAATGCCCTAATAATTGCCTGTCGCTGTGAGTTAAGTGTAAGTAAAGGACAGTGGATTGTCAGCCCAATTTCGATTATTTATAATTTTGCCCCCTCGGCCCACCAAGACTTAAATTGAATGAATTGTCCTGAAATTAATGTTGTATGAGCCAAAGTGCTCTAGTCCTTGGGGAGCAATAAATGATCCCCACAATAATAACTGAGCACACTCATCATGTATGGCAAGTTAGGACCATATTCATGAACATCATCTTTCAAAAATTTTAACAATCTGATAGCAATATTACTATGGGAAATACAAACAGAGCCATCAATATCCTCATGTCTTACATTAGGAAAAGCCATGGCATTTCATGCACTGGTTCCTGCTTCAGAGGAGGGAGATTCCGCTTCTTGGACCAAATTGAAAGTAGTATCATTAACAGGGAAATGAAGTCTGGTTACAATTCTAGGGTCTGGTGGATTTGGCCAGAGTGGATAAAGTTTCAGAGGGGCCATAGGTGTTATCAGCTCATCTCTGTAAGGAAAACATCTAGGAGGGAGTGCAGCAGGCAGTCTAGGAGCTGCACAATAATGTAAATCAGTTTGTGAGCTCCCTTTCTCTACTGCTTGAAATCTTTTTTCTATTTTCTGAAAGCCTTCAGTTAATATATTTTTTATTTCACTCATCTCTTTACTATCAGAATGATTGGTAATAGTATGGTCAGAATCAATGTCAAAATCTATAAGTTTTTAATCAGAGCTATCAATAACCTCTTTCTTTTGTTGTACTAGACAACCAGGATTGGAAGTTTTCATAGGTTCATCATAAATAGGTTGGTCAGCACTAGGTTCCTGTGGACTTCTCTAATGATACTTTTCAAGCCAGAAGACAATGGACACAAATATTTAATCTACTTAAACAGAATAATTTCCAGCCCAGAATTTTATATCTTGCTAAGCTAAGCTTTAAAATTGATGGATAAATCAAATCTTTTATTGATATTCAAACATTGAGGAAATATGCCACAACAAGGCCAGCTGTACAGAAAAAATCTCAACCTATTCTACTCACTGACCATCACAATGGACCTTCAGCAAAGTAAAAACCCTGAAATTGAAGGACAGAACCCTGTTTCCACAATGATTCAAAAGACAAAACTAAGCAATGGACTTTCCCAAAATAAGATGAATAGAACTCTACCACACTTATCAATTATCTCAATAAATGTCAATAGTTTCAATTCCCCATTGAACAGGCATAGATTGGTTGATTGGATTAAAAAGCACAAGCCATTTATTTTCTGTCTGCAGGAAACACACCTCATATCAAAAGACTAATTAAAAGTCAGTTAAGGGTTGGCAGTCAATGTTTCAGGCAAACGGAATTCAGAAGAAAAGAGGTGGTGCAAACTTATTTTCAGATACATGTGGATTTAAAGCATCTCAAGTCAAAAAAGACAATGGTGGTCACTTCTTATTGGTCAAGTGAAAAATGAAACAAGAAGACATTTCAATTCTAAATATTTATGCACCCAATTTAAATGTTCCCAGATTCTTGAAATAGACCTTGCTTAGTCTGAGTAATGTGATACCCTATACCACCAAGATAACAAGGGACTTTGACATTACTCTTATCAAGCACTAGAGATCCTCTAAACAGAGATTAAACAAAGATATAAGAGATTTAAATGAGACCCTAGAACAACTGTGCTTGATAGACATATATAGAACAATCCATCCCAAAGATAAAGAATATACATTCCTGTTATTATCCCATGGAATATTGTCCAAAATTTATCATATCCTAGGACACAAAACAAACCTTAACAGAAACAAAAGAATTGAAATTTGGGCAGCCCCTGTGGCTCACAGTCATAGGGCACTGGCCCCATATGCTGGAGGTTGTGGGTTCAAACCCAGATCTAGCCAAAAAAAAAAAGAATTAAAATTTTACCTTGCATCTTCTCAGACCACAAGGCACTAAAAGTGGAATTCAACTCCAAAAAAGCAAAACAAAACAAACAAACAAACATTCAACCCCAAACAAAGGCATGTAAGTTAAACAACCTTATGCTGAATGGCACTTGGGTGCAGGCAAAAAAAAAATAATAATAATAAAAGGAAATCATTAACTTCCTTGAGGATAACAACAATGAAGACACAAGCTACCAAAACCTATGGGATACAGCCAAAGCAGTCCTGAGAGGAAAATTTATCACTTTTGAAGCCTACATTTGAAAAACAGAAAGAGAGCATATAAACAAACTCACAAGCCATCTTTTTTGGAATTGGAAAAAGAAGAATAATTTAAGCATAAACCCAGCAGAATAAAAGAAATATCCAAAATTAGGTCAGAGATTAAAGAAGTTGGAAACAAAAGAATCATTCAGAAAATTAATGAAACAAGGAGTTATTTTTTTGAAAAAAATAAATAAAATAGATAAACCTTAGGTCAGACTAACTATAAATAAAAAAGTAAAATCTCTAGTAACCTTAATCAGAAATGATAAAGGGGAAATAACAACTGATGCCACAGAGATACAGGAGATTATCTCTGAATACTACAAGAAACTGTATGTCCAGAAATTTGACAATATGAAGGAAATGGATCAATATTTGGAATCACACCTTCTTCCTAGACTTAGCCCAAATGAAATACATCTCCTGAACAGACCAATTTTGAGCACTGAGATTAAAGAAAAAACAAAAAATCTCCCAACAAAAAATTGCCCTGGTCTGGATGTCTTCACACCAGAATTCTATCAAACCTCCAAAGAAGAGCTTATTCCTATACTACAGAAATTATTCCAAAATAATTGAGGAGGAAGAAATCTTACCCAACACATTCTATGAAGCAAACATCTCTCTGATATCAAAACCTGGAAAAGATCCAACTAAAAAGGAGAATTTCAGACCAATTTCACTAATGAATACAGATGCAAAAATTTTCAACAAAATTCTACCCAATAGATTACAGCTTATCATAAAAAAAGTCATACATCATGATCAAGTAGTTTTCATCTCAGAGATGCAAGGCTGGTTTAATATACGCAAGTCCATAAATGTTATTCACCTTATCAACAGAAGCAATACCAGACTATATGATCTTCTCAACAGACACAGAAAAATGATTCTATAAAATCCAGCATCCTTTTCTAATTAGAACACTGAGGAGTATAGGCATAGGTGGCACATTTCTGAAATTGATCAAAGCTATCTATGACGTACCCACAGCTAATATTTTACTGGATGGAGTAGAACTGGAACCAGACAAGTTTGTCATCTGTCACCATAGTGCTGGAAGTTCTAGCCAATACAAATAGACAAGACAAGACAAGAAAATAAAGGGCGTCCAAATGGGAGCAGAGGAGGTCAAAATCACCCTCTTTGCTAAAGATATGATCTTATATTTAGAGAAACCTAAAGACTCAACCACAACACTTTTAGAAGTCAACAAAAAATACAGTAATGTCTTAGGATATAAAATCAATGTTCACTAGTCCATTGCATTTGTATACGCCAACAATAACCAAGATGAGAGATTAATTAAAAGGACACAACTCCTTTATCATAGCCCCACAGAAAATGAAATAGTTAGGAAAATACTTAATAAAAGAGGTAAAGGACATCTATAAAGAAAATTATGAAACTCTCAGAAAGAAAATAGCAGAGAACTTTAAGAAATGGAAGAAAATACGATGCTCATGGATGAGAAGAATCAACATCGTTAAAATGACTATACTTCCGAGACGAATCTACTGATTCAATGCCATCCCTATTAAAATATCAACATCCTATTTTCAAGACCTGTAAAAAATGATTCTGTGTTTTTTGTGGAACCAGAAAAAAACTTGTATAGCTAAGGCAGTCTTAGTAATAAAAACAAAGCTGGTGGTATCACCATACCAGATTTTAGGCTATACTACAAAGCCATAGTGATCAAGACAGCATGGTACTGGCACAATAATAGAGACATAGACATTTGAAATCAAATAAAAAACCAGAAAATGAAACCAACAATGTACAACCACCTAAACTTCAACAAACCAAACAAGAATGTCCACTGGGGAAAAGACTGCCTATTCAATAAATGGTGCTGGGAGAATTGGATATCCACTTGTAAAAGACTGAAACTGGACCTGCACCTTTCTCAACTCACAAAAATTGATTCAAGATGAATAAAGGACTTAAATTTGAGGCATGACATGATAAATATTCTCAAAGAAAAAAATAGGAAAAACACTGGAAGACATTGTTCTGGGGAAAGTCTTTATGAAGAAGACTGCCATCACAATAGCAACAACAGAAATAACAAACGAATGAGATTTAATTAAACCAAAAAGCTTCTGTACAGCCAAGGAGACAACAACCAAAGCAAATAGACAACCTACACAATGGGAAAGAATATTTGCATATTTTTTTCTTTTGTAGAGACAGAGTCTCACTTTATCACCCTCAGTAGAGTGCTGTGCAGTCACAGCTCACAGCAACCTTCAGCTCTTGGGCTTAGGCAATTCTCTGACCTCAGCCTCCTGAGTAGCTGGGACTACAGGTGCCTGCCACAATGCCCGGCTATTTTTTGATGCAATTTGGCCGGGGCTGGGTTTGAACCCGCCACCCTCGGTATATGGGGCCGGCACCCTACTCATTGAGCCACAGGCACCACCCTATTTGCATATTTTTAATCAGACAAAAGCTTAATAATTAGGATCTATAAAGAGCTTCAATTAATCCACAAGAAAAAATCCAACAATCCCATACATCAATGGGGAAGAGAGATGAACAGAAACTTCACTAAAGAAGACAGAAAAATGGCTAGCAAACACATGAAAAAATGCTCACCATCTGTAAGTATTAGAGAAATGCAAATCAAAACCACCCTGAGATATCATATAACCCCAGTGACAATGACCCATATCACAAAAATCTCAAAACTGCAGATGCTTGTGTGGATGTAGAGAGAAAGAAACACTTTCACACTGCTGGTGAGACTGCAAACTAATACAACCTTTTTGGAAGGAAGTATGGAGAATCCCCAGAGAACTTAACCTAAACCTCCTGTTGGGTCCTGCAATCTCATTACTAGGTATCTATTCAGTAGGAAGAAACAAAACAAAACAAAACAAAACAAAACCTTTTATTATAAGGACACTTGTAGTAAACTGTTGATCACAGCTCAATTTACAATCACCAAAATGTGGAAACAACCTAAATGCCCTTCAACCCAGGAATGGATTGGCAAGCTGTGGTTTATGTATAACATGAAATACTATTCAGCAATTAAAAAAAAATGGAGATTTTGCAGCATTTGTATTAACGTGGAAGGAGGTGGAACACATTATTATTAGTGAAGCATCACAGGAATGGAGAGGTATGAATCCTATTTATTCGACTTTGATATGAGGACAATTAATGACACAGTGGGTCTTAGTGGAAGGGGATAGCAGACAGAAGGAAGTGGAAGGAGGGGTGAGAGTTAGGAAAAGAAAAAAAAGAAAAGAAAAAAGTGACTAATTCTCACATAAATTGGATTTAGTTTTGGCCAAAGTACATTACATAAACATTAATTTTTAATTCACCTTGTAACATATTGTTTAGGATATTACATCCTCATTTATAAGAGAAATATGTTTTTAGTTTCCCCTTTTTAATAATATATTTTTTCCAATTTTAATATCAGGTGTATCCAGATGAAGTAGAATTTTGAAGTATTTCTTCCTTTTCTATTGTTTATGATATTTGGCATGATCTGTTTTTTGAAATTATCTTTTTTAATTTATTAATATTAGTTGTCTATTTTTGGAAACTTTGGAAAAAAATAATAAGAAGAAATTAGCTGATGACTCCATACTGAACCTCGGACTCAAAGCATTTTATAATAGACATACTCCTATTTGATAATGTGAATGTTACTTTTTTTGCATTATCATTATTATTATTGCTCAATAAAAAAAATCTCTCTCTCTCCATATACATATCTTGCTGTATGCTGCCTGAGCAATAAGTGATCTTCTGGGGTATGAGAAGCTAATCACCCCATTGATATTACTATATAATGTAGAGACTGTAGGCCTCCATCTGTCTGAAGAAACTTGGTACCATCTTTCTGACTTGTTTGCCTTCATTCCCTATGAGGTTGGAAGTCTGAAGCTGTCATCAGTCCACTTAATAGACATTATTTGACCTTTCCAAACAATGTCATTTGGCTACACAGTGTCTTTCTCAGGAAGGTGTATCACTGAAACTTCTCAGGAGTGGCACGCCTGCTTATCAGGCACACCAAACCTGGCTTCACACTACAATCTTGACAGCCAAACCTGCGAGACAGCTTTCCCACAATGGCTGCTCCTGGTCTCCAGCCAAACAATGAAAGCTTTGTTTTGCCTGGTGGCTCAATGCTGGCCCCTGGTGCTATTAAAATAACTTGCTCCTTTTCCCAAGTTCTCCCAAAGTAACTCAAATAAGTTCTAAGTTCTTCAAAATGAAACCTACCGGGCAGTCGTTCTCTGTCTGCAAGCTGCTCCTATCACTGCCACCATGGCCTTACTGACTGGCTTCTACCTGAATGTAAGTACTTGCTGCCTCTTCCCTGCTTCTGTCCTTGTCTTGGTGTCCTGAAGTGTCCCTATGTCTCCCTGTGCCTCCAAATTCATGCATCTGGGCTAAGCCCACAAGCCAGAGTTGCTTAGAGTCTTTTCTCTCTAATCTCATGATCTGCAGCTGCAAAGAAGCTGTCTCTAATTCTCCATCCTGCTCCACAATCTCAAATCTTTTAGTAATATGCGAACATTGAAGAAGTTTGCCACAGGAGCTACTTAGACAGATTTTACACACTGATCATCACAATGGACCACCAGCAAATAAACATCCAGAAACAAAAGGATAAAACCTAGATTCCACAATGCCACATAAGATAAAATTAAACAATAGACTTTCACAAAATAAGATGCATAGAATACCACACTTAAGATTCTTTCATTTAATGTTAATAGCTTGAATTCCTCACTGAAGAGGAACAGGTTTGCTGAGTTGATACAAAAAGCAGAAGCCATTTATATGCTGTTTCCAAGAAAGTCACCTAACCTTGTAAGACAAAACAATACTTGGGGTGAAGGGTTGAAAATCAAAATTTCACACAAATGGAAACCAGAAGAAAGAGGGCAGTCTTAACCATATTTTCAGATATACATTTATTTAAAGCACCTAATGTCAAAAAAGACAGACACTTCACATTGATCAAGGGAACAATACTGCAAGAAGACATTTCAATTCTAAACAATTATTCATCCAATACTTAAATGCTCCTAAATTTATGAAACAAACCTTAATTACTCTTACCAATATGATATCCTATAACATCATATAGTAGGGGACTTTAACAATCCTCTTACAGAGATAGAGAAATCTTCTAAACAGAAAGTAAAGAAAGATACAAGGGACTTAAATGTTACCCTAGAACAACTGTGTATAACAGACATATGCAGAACGAATCATCAGAAAACTAAGGAATATACATGTTCTTTTCACCAGCCAATGGAACAGTCTCAAAAATCAATCATATCCCAGGACACATATCCAACCACAACAAAATTAAAGCATTGAATCTATATATCTGGTATCTTCTCAGACCACAAGGCAATGACGGTAAAACTCAACTCCAACAAAAACTTTCATTTCTACACAAAGGCATGGAAATTAAATGATCTTATGCTGAATGACAGTTGTGTTGAGGAAGAGATAAAAAAGAAATCATTAACTTCCTTTAGTATAACAACAAAGAAGACACAAGGTACCAAAACCTGTGGGATACTGCAAAAGCAGTCCAAAGAGGGAAATTTATTATATTAGATGTCTACATCCACAAAAGAGAAAAAGAACACATCAGCAACCTAATAATAATCTTAAAGGAAGAGTAATCCAATCTCAAACTAACTAAAATAAAATAAATATCAAAAATTAAATGTGAAACAAATGAAATTGAAAAAAGGAATCATTCAGAAATCTAATGAATTTATATCCCGAGACATTACTGTAGACTTTGATGAGTTCCAAGAGTTTTGTAGTTGAGTCTTTGGGGTTCTCTAATTATAAGATCATATCATCAGCAGAAAGGGAGAGTTTGACCTCCTCTGCACCCATCTGGATGCCCTTTATTTTATTTTCCTGTCTAATTGTATTGGCTAGAACGTCCAGAACTATGTTGAATACCAATGGTGACAGAGGACAACCTTGTCTGGTTCCAGTTCTAAGAGGAAAAACTTTTAGTTTTATTCCATTCAGTAAAATATTAGCTGTGGTTTTATCATAGATAGACTTGATCATTTTAAGAAATGTGCAACATATACCTATACTCTTCAGTGTTCTAAATAGAAAAGGATGCTGAATTTTATTGAATGCTTTTTCTGCATCTATTGAGAGAATCATATAGTCCTTGGTTTTACTTCTGTTGATCCGGTGGATAACATTTATGGACTTTCGAATATTAAACCAAACCTGCATCTCTGGGGTGAAACATACTTGATCACGATGTATGACTTTTTTAATGGTAAGCTGTAATCTGTTGGCCAAGATTTTGTTGAGAATTTTTGCATCAATATTCATTAGTGAAATTTGTCTGAAATTCTCCTTTTTTAGTTGGGTCTTTACCTGACTGTCCATAAGTCAGTTGTCTTTGTATATGCCAACAACAGTCAAGATGAGAGGTTAATTAAGGACACAACTCCCTTCCCATAACCCCAAAGAAAATGAAATACTTAGGAATATATATAACAAAAGTAGAGAAATACGTCTTTAAAGAAAATTATGCAACCCTAAGAAAGAAAATAGCCAACGACTTTAACAAATGGAAGAACATACCGTGCTCATGGCTGGGAAGAATCAACAATGTTAAAATGTCTATACTTCCCAGAGAAATTTACAGATTCAATGCTGTCTGTATTAAAATACCAGCATCCTACTTTCAAGACCTGGAAAAAAATGATTGTATGCTTTGTATGAAAACAGAAAAAAACCTGTATAGCTAAGGCAGTTCTTAGTAACAAAAACAAAACCAGAGGTATCACCATAGCAGATTTTAGGCTGTATTACAAGGCCATGGTGGTCAAGACAGCATGGTACTGGCACAAAAATAGAGACATAGATACCTGGAATCATGTAGAAAACCTGGAAATGAAAACAATAACTTACAGATATCTAATCTTTGATAAACCAAACAAGAGCTTTCACTGGGGGAAAGACTCCCTATTCAATAAATGGTGCTGGGAGAATTGGATATCCATATGTAAAAGATTGAAACTGGATGTGCTCCTTTTTCCACTCACAAAAATTAATTCAAGATGGATAAAGGACTTAAATTTAAAGCATGAGATGATAAAAATCCTCAAAGAAAGAATTGGAAAAACACTGGAAGATATTGGCCTGGGGAAAGACTTTATTGCCATGGCAATAGAAACAACTGCAGCAATAAACAAATGGGACTTAATTAAACTGAAAAGCTTCTGTACAGCCACAGGGACAACAACCAAAGCAAGTAGACAACCTACCCACTGGGAAAGGATATTTGCACATTTTGCATCTGACAAAAGTTTAATAAGCAGGATCTATACAGAACTTCAAAAGTTTAATAAGCAGGATATATACAGGATAAAAACAAGCAATCCCGTACCTCAATGAGGAAGAGAGATGAATAGAATCTTCTCTAAAGATGACAGATGAATGGCCAGTAAACACTTGAAAAAATGCTCATCATCCCTAAGTACTAGAGAAATGCAAATTAAAACCACCCTGAGATACAATCTAACTCCAGTGAGAATGGCCTATATCACAAAATCTCAAAATTGCAGTTATTGGTGTGGATGCAGGGAGGAAGGAACACTTCTACACTGCTGGTGGGACTGCAAATTAATACAGATTTTTTGGAAGGAAGTATGGAGGAAGCTCAAAGAACTTAACCTAGACCTTCTATTTGATTCTGCAATCCCATTACTGGGCATCTATCCAGAAGAAAAAAAAAAAAAAACTTTTATTATAAAGACACTTGTACTAGGCTGTTTATTGCAGCCCAATTTACAATATCTAAAATGTGGAAACAGCCTAAATGTCCTTCAACCAAGGAATGGATTGGTAAGCTATGGTATATGTATACCATGGAATATTACTCAGCCATCAAAAACAATCTAGACTGCAGCATTTGCACTAACTTGGATGGAGGTGGAACACATTATTCTTAGTGAAACATCACAGGAATGGAGAAGCATGAACCCTATGTATTCAACTTTGATATGAGGACCATAAATGACAATTAATGACACAATGTGGCTTGGGGGAAGGAGAGAACAGACAGAAATAGAAAAAGGGAGGGTGTGAGGGAAAGTAAATAAGAAAAAAAAAGGAAAGAAAATAGTGACTAATTCTCACATGGATTGGATTCAATTTTGAACAAAGTACATTACTTGAATATTAATTTTTAATTCAACTTTTTGATATGTTTTTTTGATATTGAATTCTCACCTATAATTGAAATATGTTTGTAATTTCCCTTTATAACAATATATTTTCTCCAGTTTCAGTATCTGGTGTATCTAGATCAAGCAGAATTATTTTGAAATATTTCTTCTTTTTCTATTGTCTATAGGGTTTGGTATGATCTGTTTTTTTTAAACTCTCCTTTACTTTCACTTATATGGTATTAGTTGTCTATTTTTTGAGACTTTAGGAAAAAATAAGAAGTTTACTGATGATTTCATGCTGAGCCTCAGAGTCAAAGTGCTCTATAATGTCTTATTTGGCAATGTGTATATTGCTTTCTTAGCATTATTATTGCTAATATTGCTTGATATTTTGATGCAGTAATAATCTGTTTTCTTTTCTGAATGTATTTATCTTCATTCATTCTTTACATGGTTTTTGTTTCTAGTCCTTATCTTAAACATTGTTATTTTTATTGAATTTTAAGCCTTTTAAGTTCTGTGAAGGCAAAAAGTGGAAACCTAATTAACACATGTATATGTAAAAATAAGAAAAGAAAAGGAAATGTAATGAAACAAAAAGTTGTTCTTGGAAAAGAAAAATAAAATTGATAAACTATTGGCCAAAATAAACAGAAATAAAAAAGTAAAATCTGTAATGACCTCAATAAGAAATGAAAAGGGGGAAATAACAACTAATAAAACAGTGATGCAGGAAATTATTTCTGACTATTAAAAATACTCTATGCCTAGAAGTTTGACAATGTGAAGGAAATGGACCAACACCTGCAATCACACCCTCTCCAAAAACTTGCCAATGAAGAAATAGATTTCTTGAACAGACCAATATGAAGCACTGAAATCAAAGAGAGAATAAAAAAATCTTTCAAGAAAAAAAATGCCTTCAACAAGTTTCCTTCACACTTGGAATTCTATCAAACTTGGAAAGAAGAGCTTATATCCATACTGCAGAAACTATTCTAAAACATTGAGAAGAAATGTTGGAATTTTCTCCAAGATATTCTGTGAATCAAATATCACACTGATACCAAAATCAGGAAAAAGACCCAACTAGAAAGAACTACAGAACACTTTCGCAAGAGAATATAGATGCAAATGTACTCAACACAATCTTAGCCAATAGATTAGAGCTACACATTAAAATACTATACATCATTATCCAGTAGGCTTCATCCAAAGGATGCCAGGCTGCTTTACCATACGTATATCCACAAATGTAATTCACCATTTCCACAGAAGCAACAAAAAAGATGACACGATCTTCTCAATTGGTGCAGAAAAATCATTCTCCGAAATTCAGAATCATTTCCTAACAAAAACACTGCCTGGTATGGCGGCTCACGCCTGTAATCCCAGCACTGTGGGAGGCTGAGGAGGAAGAATTGCTTGAGCTCAGGAGTTTGAAACTTTCCTGAGTGGGAGTGAGACCTGAACTTAATGGAAAAACCCAGCTGTGCATCACGGAAAGTGCCTATAATCCCAGCGGTTTTTGGAGGCTGAGGCAGCAGGATGCCCACAGCCCGAGTCTGAGGTAACAGTGGGCTATGATACCATTGCACTCTGCTCAGGGGTATAGGGTGGGACTCTGACTCAACAAAAAAATACACTTAAGAAAATAGGCATAAATAACACATTTTCTAAGCATTTTGAAGCCATCTATGACAAACACACAGCTGACATCATACTGAATGGAGTAAAACTGAAAACTTTTCTACTTAGAACTGGAACCAGACAAGGATGTCCACTATTCAACATTAATGAATGATGAATATCATTCAACATTGTGCTGGAAGTTCTAGCCAAGGCAATCAGGCGAGAGAAGGATATAAAGGGCATCTAAATGCATATAAAGAAGGTCAAACTCTCACTCTTGGCTGAATATATGATCTTATACTTAGAGGACCCAGAGACTCAGCCAGAAAACTCCTGGAAGTGATCAGGAAATACAGTAATGTCTCACTCTATAAAGTCACTGTTCAGAAATTAGCACCCTTTGTATATGAAAAGAACAGCCAAGTTGAGAAGTAAATAAGGACACAATTCCCTTTACAGTCGTTTAAAATAAAATGAAGTGCTCAGGGCTATACTTAACAAAAGAGATGAAAAAAAAAAAAAAAAGGCAAAAGATTTATATGATCTGAAGAGAAACCAGAGCATAAAAAGAGATGAAAGATCTTTACAAAAAAATTATGAAACCATAAAAAAAGAAATTGCAGAAGACAACAGATGGAAGAACATGGCATGCTCTGGGTTGTGAAGAATCAACATTACTAGAATGTCTATTCTACCCAACCTGATCCACAGTTTCAATGCAATCTCCATTAAAATATTGATATTGTACTTTGAAGAACTAGAAAAAAATAGTACTTCATTTCACAGGCAATCAGAAAAATGTTTTATAGGCAAGGGGATTCTTCCCTAAAGCTAGCCATAGAAAATAGAATCTCTACTCTTCCTCAGGACAGGTCATAAAAGCAAGAATCCATTTTTCTGAAAGCTAGGCATAAAACCAAAAATTGTTCTAGGTAAAAACTGCCTATAAGATAGCAATCTGGCATACTTTGTTTTACTGTAAAACCCCAATTCAAGAAAGTGGCCTGGCCTACTCCTACAAGGAAAGAACACACAGAGATAGAACAAACAGAATATAGACAAAAAGACCTTTCTGGGCTCCCCCATTTAGTCTGTTACTATTAGATCAATCATATTTCTACATAGCTGTGCACATGTGTTGACCCTGAGCATAAAAATGGACAATTTCTTCTGTATTTTTGAGTTTTTATTCTAAAGGTGCTTGTGTATAATATTGTAATTTTCCCTCCTATTAATCTGTCTCATGTTAATGAATGTTTTAGCAAACTTTTATGAGAACAGTACAGAACTAGGTCTTTACTACCTAGACTCTGGTAAACTTTGGGGTCCAGAAGCACTTTTATCTCTACAGTGGCAATAGATTTTGGTTGGCATGTGAAATAATCTAGTTAAACACTTTTAAAGAGAAAATATTAAAAAGTCTACTGTATTTACAAAATTTAGAAATGATGCTACATCATTTAAAATAACAAGTCTTATCATACTACTTACATTTTTCTTTATTGGCAGAATTTATGAAATAAAAGCAGTAATTAAATATATGTTTTGAAGCCTGGTCTGTTTATATTTACAGAGTATAACAATGGTCAACATTTTATCAATGTTGGTTCTTACCAGTCATGAACATGGTATGTTTTTCCATTTGTTAGTATCTTCAGTTATTTCTTTTTTCAAAGTTTTATACTTCTCTTTAGAGAGATCTTTCACGTCCTTTGTTAGGTAAACTTCCAAATGTTTCATCTTCTCTGGCATTACTATAAAAGGAACAGAGTCCTTGACTGCTTTTTCAGCTTGACTGTTGTTGGCATATATAAAAGCTACTGATTTGTGGGTATTGATTTCATAACCTGAGACACTGATGTATTCCTTGATCATGTCTAAGAGTTTTGTAGTTGAGTCTCTGGGGTTTTCCAGGTATACAATCATATCATCTGCAAAGAGTGACAGTTTGATCTCCTCTGATCCTATTTGAAGACCCTCGATCACCTTCCCTTGCCTGATTGCTTTGGCTAAGACTTCCATTACAATGTTAAAAAGCAGTGGAGATAATAGGCAACCTTGCCTGGTTCCTGATCTAAGTGCAAATGTTTTCAATTTTACTCCACTCAATACGATATTGGCTGTGGGTTTGCTGTAGATGGCCTCTATCAGTTTAAGAAATGTGCCACCTATACCTATTTTCTTATGTGTTCTGATCATAGAAGGATGCTTGATAGTATCAAAAGCTTTTTTTGCATCGAATGAGAGAAGCACACGACCATCCTCCTCTTTCATTGCTTTTGTTGATTTAAAGCCTAATGTATCTGCAAATACATTTTGTTTATGTGATGCATTAATTTATAGGTTTACATATATTGAACCATCCTTGAGACCCTGAGATAAAACACACTTGGTTATGGTGTATAATTTGTTTGATGTGTTGATGAATTCTGTTTGCTATGATATTATTAAATATTTTTGCATCTATATTCATTAAAGATATTGGTCCATAATTTTCTTTTCTTGTTGGATCATTTCCTGCTTTGGGGATCAGGGTGATATTTGCTTCATAGGATGTGTTGTAGGAAGTTGTCCTTCTTTTTCTTTGTTTTGGAAAATGTTAAGTAATATAGGTACTAGTTCCTCTTTAAAGATTTGGTAGAATTCTGATGTGAAGCCATCTGGTCCTAGACTCTTCTTTTTGGGGAGATTTTGTATAGTTGATGCTATTTCGGTACTTGATATAGATCTGTTTAATATTTCCATTTTTTTCTGGCTAAGTCAAGGAAGGTAGCGTGCTACCAAGTATTGGTAAATTTCATTCAGATTTTCATAATTCTGAGAATAAAGTTTTTGGTAGTATTCATTAAGAATTATTTGAATTTCTTGTTGTTATTTTGCGTTTGTCATTTCTGATTGAGTAAATTAGGGATTTTAATTTTCTATTTTTGGTTAGACTAGTGAAAGGTTTATCAATTTTGTTAAATTTTTTAAAACAAACAACTTTTTGAATCATTGATCTTTTGAATAATTCTTTTGTTTTTGATTTCATTTAATTCTGTTCTATTTTTGGTTATTTCTTTTCTTCTTCCTTTGGGGTTTGAGGTTGGAATGTCCTTCCTTTTATAATTGTTATAAGATGCCCCATTAAGTTGTTGGGGTTTGGGGTTGGAATGTTCTTCCTTTTAGCCCCATTAAGTTGTTGACTTCCTCTCTTTCCGTTCTCTTGAGGAAGGCTTACAATTCTATGAATTTTCCTTTTAGGACTGCCTTTCCATTATCCCATATGTTCTGAAAATTAATGTTTATTATCATTTGGGAATTTCCTTCTTAATCTCATCTATGACCCAGCTATCATTCAGCATAAGGTTATTTAGTTTCCATGTCTTTGTATGAGTGTATAGATATCTGTTATTGTTGAATTCAACTTTTATTGCCTGATAATCTGAGAAAATACAAGGAATAATTTCTTTTCTTTTTTTTTTTTTTTTTTTTTTTTGAGACAGAGCCTCAAGCTGTCAACCTGGATAGAGTGCTGTGACATCACAGCTCACAGCAACCTCCGATTCTTGGGCTCAAGCGAGTCTCCTGCCTCCACCTCCCAAGTAGCTGGGACTACAGGTGCCTGCTACAACGCCTGGCCACTTTTTTGGTTGCAGCCATCATTGTTGTTTGGCGGGCCCGGGCTGGACTCAAACCCACCAGCTCAGGTGCATGTGGCTGGTGCCTTAGCCCATTGAGCCACAGGCGCTGAGCCAGGAATAATTTCTATTCTTTTAAATTTGCTGAGGTTAGCCTTGTGACCTGTAATGTGATCAATTTTTCAGAATGTTCAATGGGCTGGTGAGAAAAATATGTATTTAGTTTTGTTAGGATGAACTGATAGATATCTATTAAATTCAATTGTTGTATAGTGAAGGTTAAGTCCCAAATTTATTTGCTTAGTTCCTTATTGGAGGATTGATCCAACACTGCCAAAGAGGTGTTAAATCCTGCTACTATTATGGTGCTGGAAGATATCAAACTGTTCATGTCTGTTAGGTTCTCCCTTTTAAATTGTGGAGCATTCTGGTTGGGCACATAAATGTTAATAATTGATATCTCATCATGTGGAGTGTTTCCCTTAAGATATATGAAGTGGCCATCCTTGTCTTTCCTTACTTTTGTTGGTTTAAAGCCTAATGTATCGGCAAATAAAATTGCCACCCCTCTTTTTGGATTTCCATTTACCTGGATTATAGATGTCCCTCCTGTCACCCTGAGTCCTTTTTTGTCCTTTAAGGTAAGATGATATTCTTGTATTCAGCAGATATCTAGCCTGAGTTTTTGTATCCAGTCAGCCAACCTGTGCCTTTTAAGAGGGCAATTTAAGCCATTCACATTAATTGAGAGTGTAGATAGGTCTGGTAGAATTTTGGGTGTCTAGTTTTTCAAAATACCAGTGGACATTTTTAATCTTTTCACCATTGTGGGTCTTAGAATGTCTTTTTTTGCAGTTTTTTTCTGGGGCCAGGTTTGAACCCACCACCTCTTGTATGTGAGGGCAGTGTCCTACTACTTCAAGCCCCAGGTGCTGCTCTGAGATTATCCTTAAGAGCTGAGTTATGGCAAATTTCTTCAACATATGTATGTCATTAAAGTATTTGACTTCTCCAACATACATGAAACTCAGTTTAGCTGCGTACAGGAACCTGAGATGAAAGTTGTTTTGTTTTAGGAGACTGAAGGTTGATGACCATCTTCTTCTAGCTTGAAACGTTATGGCAGAGAGATCTGCAGTCATTCTAATATTCTTCCCATTATAGATTATGACATTCTTACATCTGGCTGCATGCAGGATTTTCTCCTTCATATTAACTTTGGTGAAGTTAATTACAATGTGTCTAGGAGATGCTTTATTTGGAGGATTCTTGCTGGGGTTCTGAAACTGTCTTCTATCTGAATTTCTGTACCTCTTGCCATGTTTAGGAAGTTTTCCTCAATTATTTCTTGGAGTAGAGCATCTGTGCCTTTGGGATCATTCTCATCTCCTTAAGGAATTCCTATAAGGCACATGTTTGCTTTTTTGGAATGGTCCCACAGCCCTGTCAGAGAATGATCCATTTTTGCTCTCTATTCCTCTTCCTCTTTGAGTGTGTGGGAACATTCAAATGCTTTTTCTTCAGTGTCAGAGATCTTTTCTTCTGCCTGCTCCATTCTGTTACTTAGGGATTATACTGTATTTCTCAGATCTTTAAGGGCTACAATTTCTCGCATCAATGTGTCAAAATATTTGGATTTTTGAGACAGCCTTTGAATTACTCCTTGAATTTGTACTTCCAACTTTACTTACTTTCTGTTAATCTTATTTGCCATCCGGATTCTGAACTAAATTTGTGATATCACAGTCATTTGTTTATGAAAGGGATCTTCTGTTGCACCTCCTTTGCCATTCCTTGGGGGAGTTCATCTACTCTGATTATTCATGTTGCCAGAGTTTTTCCCCTGATTCTACCCCATGATTTTTTTTTTTGCAATTTAGCTAGAGAAGCTGGCAAGGTGAAGTTGAATTGAGGGCTCCTGGATTTGTAATTAACCAGCCCTTTACCAAAGAACTGGGACTAGTGATTTCAGCTTTTCCCCTGAAGCTTTACAAAGGTCCCATTTATTACTACAGCCTGAGACTCTCAGGACCTGCTTGGTGTGCTGGGGCTAGGTGGCTCTGTCTTGTATTCAGGTAGTCTCTGTTTAATCGTAGTGAATCCGTGGCTTTGGGCTGAAATCTCAGCTGTGAAGAAATACAAGCAATTAAGCCAACCTGTCCCCCATAGGCAACAACTGGAAGAGGAGAAGCCAATCTTTCCACAACAACACAACCAGGGTACAACCTTGGAGTGTCTATGGGTTATCAGCCCTGGGCAAGTGTTCCAAACCAATTGTCCCAGTAAGCACAAATGCAGATCAAGGAGGAGAGTTTAAAAAGTCTCCAGCAACTAGATAGCAGGGGTCCACTGGCAGCTCAAGTATAACTCACTCTAGCACTCCATGGAGTCAGAAAGGCCTGCCCAGCAAAAGTGTTAGTCCCGGGGGGCTGGTGCCTCTTCTCCAACTAGTACATCTGTCACACCCAGGCACTGGTTACCCCACCAGGCTATGGCCTAGTTCCCTCCTATGAGTAAACATGCCAGGGATGTGAGCCTAACAGAGTCAGGGAAGTCAATGCCTCATTGGCCAGGCCACCACACTCTGCCACCAGCCAGCTGCTGGAGCTGAAGCCTGACTACCTCAGGTGCTTGATGGAAACTGAGGAGTGTTCCACCTGAGCTTATTTCAAACCACAGGTTAACAAAGCAGAAAATATTTTTGTCCCTCAGAGGGCATGCCCCAGCCTCTCTGCTCCTCTGCTATCCCTACAGTGCAAGATGATGTTCCCTCTGGCAGTCCACATAATTGAGTAGGTGTCTCTCCAAAATTTGATTCCAGTGGATGGCTCTATTAATACTGATGCTGTGTGGGATGTGTCTCCATGCAGGTTCCCATGGCTCAGCAGTTCCCTAGCCTCCACCAGTTGTGCTAAGACCCAAGCCTCTGCCCAAGCCTGATTTGCACTTTCACAGAGCCTGGCCAGACATCTTCTCCCCTATGCCTTTCTGCACTGTGTCTTGATTGATTGTTACAGTGTAACTGCAATGCCACAGGCCGTGCAGGGCCCATCCCTTGCAAAGAACTGTGGACATTTAAGTCTCTGCAGAGGTTGGGCTTCTAGATTGCCAGGTGAGAGGGGAAGGGCAGACAGAGAGTGCAAAAATGGCATGGAAAATATTTGTTCAACTTTCATGCTAGTCAAGAGAATGCCCAGGTTCACAGCAAGGTCTCTCTGCAGAAGGAGTCCTAGCCTCCAGCAACTCTCTTGTGTGGTGAGACAAGAAGTCCTCAGTTCACTGCTCACTTGTAGAGTTCCCATAATAAGTAAGCAACTCTCTGGGGGGAGGGGATGGGCACTTGTCCTCTTTGGGATGGGTTCTGTACCTGAAATTTGGTTCCTTGGAGTCAGAGCTTACCTCAGCAGAGGTAGTGTACAGTCCAAATCTTCTCTCTCCACTTGGCTATCCCACTTCAGCTTTGTTGGGTTCTTTCTTACCCTTATCTCTCCCTCTGGACAGGAGCTTCTGTTGAAAGCTGGCTCCCGTCAGCCCTTTTCACCCTCCACACATTGCTCTTGTTGGATATGAAAATTAGAGTTAGGGACAATAGCCAATCATAAAACTTAGCAAAACACAAGACACATTGAAAGAAAACAGACAAAAAAACAAACAGACACACAAACAAACAAATAAAAACAGAAAAAATTAAAAAAGCTCAGATAGACTCACATAAACACTCTCAGCAACTGTAAGAAGGGAAGAAGAGAAAAAAATTAAAAGAATTTAAAAATATATTTATTTATTTATTTTTGTAAGACACAATTTATTCACAGAAAAGAATACAGAAAACATTAAGGCACCTGGTAGAGGGAGAAAATTCTAGTGGGGAGAGAGAAGCTCTCTCCGTTTCTCTCCCAGTCTTTCCCCATCTCCTCCTTTAGGCCTTTAGTCTCAGTATATATAGGTGTATGGGAGGAATTTAAAAATATTTAATAATGACTCCTACAAGAAAGAAAAAAACAGAAAGAAAACAAAGAGAAGGGCAAA
>CAUYON010089201.1:0-13116 GCA_963573935.1 Arctocebus calabarensis | reverse complement strand
GTAATGTCTTGGCTATTCGAGGTTTTTTCTGATTCCATATAAAACGAAGTATTTTTTTGAGATCTTTAAAATATGACAATGGAGCTTTGATAGGAATTGCATTAAAATTATATATTGCTGGGCGGCTCCTGTGACTCAGCGAGTAGGGCGCCGGCCCCATATACCGAAGGTGGCGGGTTCAAGTCCAGCCTCGGCCAAACTGCAAAACAAAAAAATAACCGGGCGCTGTGGCGGGCGTCTGTAGTCCCAGCTACTTGGGAGGCTGAGGCAAGAGAATCGCTTGAGCCCAAGAGCTGGAGGTTGCTGTGAGCAGTGTGACGCCACGGCACTCTACCAAGGGTGATAAAGTGAGACTCTGTCTCTACAAAAAAAAAAAAAAAATCAAATCCTCTCTCAATGATAAATGATTCAACCCCAGACCTTATAGAATTCCCACCTAGGCAAATATGAGTTCACAATCCAAATTACAAAACAAATGAAGAAAAAAGTCCTTGTGAGCAAGAGGAAGCAGAGGAAAACACACACACATACACAGAGCAAATAAATCTGAAAAAGGACAGTCCAGAAATAGGCCCATTTCACTTATGAACATCGTTGCAAAGGTTATAGATAAAATATTCACTAAATCCAACTTGCTTACTTCAATGAGCTAGGAGAAACATTAAAACTCATTTCTCTGTCTTTCATTTAGAATACATTTATTTGCCTAGTGACCTATTATCTATCATGAAAACATAAATTGAGTAGTCTATTCTAGAAATTCTAATTTGATTTAATATCAGAAAACCTATCAATGTAATTTATCTCCAAAAGACTAAGAGAGTGCATCACTTATGAATAATAAAAAAACTTTCATACGGCGGCCCCTGTAGCTCAGTGGGTAGGGCACTGGCCCATATACTGAGAGTGGTGGGTTCAAACCTGGCCCCAGCTAAACTGCAACAAAAAAATAGCGGGGTATTGTGCGATCATCTGTAGTCCCAGCTACTCGGGAGGCTGAGGCAAGAGAATTGCCTAAGCTCAGGAGTTGAAGGTTGCTGTGAGCTGTGATGTCACAGCACCCTACTAAGGGTGACAAAGTGAGACTCTGTCTTTACAAAAAAAAAAAAAAAACTTTCATAAAATGGAGAACAGAAGGAAATTTACTTTACTTTATTATAAAGAACCAAGGCTCGGCACCTGTGGCTCAACAGGCTAAGGCATCAGCCATGTGCATACGAGCTGGCGGGTTCAAATCCAGCCCGGCCTGCCAAACAACAATGATGGCTGCAACCAAAAAATGGCCGGGCATTGTGGCGGGTGCCTGTACTTGGGAGGCAGAGGCAGGAGACTTGCTTGAGCCCAGGAATTGGAGGTTGCTGTGAGCTGTGATGCCACCACACTCTAGCCAGGGTGACAGCTTGAGGCTCTGTCTCAAAAAAAAAGAACCAAAAATGTACAGGAAAAATATTACTTAGTAGATTAATTTTAAACACATTTAAAGTTGGCTTGGGATCAAGACAAGGCTGCCACTACTATATAATATGATACTGAATGTCCTGGATAAAGGAATAATATTTTTAAGAGGAAGAGGAAATTAAATATAAGAATCAGAAGTAAGGAAACAAAATTGGGATTTGTTTGCAATAATATGATCAACCACACAAAATGCCTAATAGAAACAACAAGCTACTAGAAATTATGAGAGAGTTCAGCAAAGTGAGAGAGACACTGTTTTCCCCTTTTTCCATAGTACTAGGTTTGATACAGGTCCAATCAGAATAAAGACAACATTTACCAGCCTCCCTTGCAGCTAACCATTGGCACGTTCCAGACAATGAGTTATAAGCAGAAGTGGTACATATATCCGTACAGGGAGAAATGTGCACTCAGCCTCTTTCCTGCCAGCTGGAAAACAGACATAATGGCTAGAGATTCAACAGTCATCTTAAACCATGAGCTGAATTTGAGTAGGAAAGCCAAACATGGCAGAGCATCCAGACAAAAGGCACCTGCTATACCCATACAAGCCTTTAAGTATCTATCACCAATCTTCTTGAATTTCTTGAATAAACTTCTGTCTCATCATGACACTGTTATTTTAGTTTGTGTTTATGTGTTTCTGTTATATATAGCAAATGTAATTAAAACTGATACAGCAAGATTCCCAAATATAAAATTAATTCACAAAAACCAGAAGTATTTCACACTAGCACCAACAAACTAGAAAATAAGACACTATCTATAATAGCAACAAAACTATGAAGTCTCCAGGAATTAACCTAAAAAAATGTACAAAATCTTTATGGAAAAAAAAATTTAAGTCTGCTAAAGAACTTCAAAGGAGAAGCCAAATAGAAGTATATATAATGTTTATGGACAGGATGATGTAGCATTGAGATATCAGTTATCTTTAAATTTATTCATAAATAATACAAATAAAGCTTATAGCAGGATTTGAGGAATTCATTTATTTTTTTTTTTTTTTGAGACAGTGCCTGAAGCTGTCACCCTGGATAGAGTGCCATGGCATTACAGCTCACAGCAACCTCCGATTGCTCAAGCAAGTCTCTTGCCTCCGCCTCCCAAGTAGCTGGGACTACAGGCGCCCACCACAATGCCTGGTCATTTTTTGTTTGCAGCTGTCATTGTTGTTTGGCGGGCCCAGGCTAGATTCGAACCCACCAGCTCAGGTGTACAAGGCTGGTGCCTTAGCTTGTTGAGCCACAGACACTGAGCCGAGGAATTCATTTTAAAATTCATATGGGGCCAGGTGTGGTGGTGCCTGTAATCCTAGCACTCTGGGAGCCCAAGGTGGGTGGAGCTTGGGAGTTCAAGACCAACCTGAGCAAGAATGAGACTTTGACTCTACAAAAAATAGAAGAAAACCAGCCAGGTGTGGTGGCACATGCCTGTATACAGTCCCAGCTACTCAAGAGGCCAAGGCAAGAGGATCACTTGAGCCCAGGAGTTTGAGGTTGTGTGCGCTATGATGCCAAGGCACCCTATTCAGAGTGACAGAGTGAGACTCCATCTCAAAAAAAAAAAAAAAAAATGCATAGGGAAGACTAAGTTCTATTATAACCTGATAATTTTTGAAAAAGAAAATGAGATAAGAGGGACTTATACTCCTAGATATTAAGACACATTATAAAGTACAGAAACAGATATATAGAACAGTGGAATAGGAGAGAGAAATCACTTTCCTATGAGAACTTAGTATGTGATAATATTTACAACATGGTCCATGAGGGAAGCATTTTTTTTTTTTTTTTTTTGAGACAAAGTCTCACTCTGTTGCCCTGGAGTTCAGGGCCGTGCCTTATAGCTCACAGCAACTTCAAACTCAAGAGATCCTCATGTCTCAGCTTCCCAAGTAGCTGAGACTACAGGCCCCCTGCTAATTTTTCTGTTTTTACTTACTCAGCTCAGAAGTTTTTACTTTCAAACTTCTGAGCTCAAGCAATCCTCCTGTCTCAGCCTCCCAGAGCTAGGATTAGAGGCGTGAGCAATCACGCCCAACCTAGGGAAGCCTGTTGATAGTCAGCCTTTGCTTGCTTCTGCAATAATACTGCTATATAAATGACAATCCCAATCCCAAAATATCAGGAGTTTATAGCAACCATTTATTTTTCTCCCTTAGGGAACAGAATGAGAACTGAGATTCAGCTAATCTCACCCAGACTCCTCAAGATTTGGTTTGGCTCAGTTGAATTCAGCTAGATTTGGCTCTAGGGCACAGGTCAGGTTCAAGTGTTCACTGAGTGTCTCATTCTGGCAAGCAACAGAAGTTCAATAAGTAAAATTAAATCCATTCAAACATATTAATGCCTCTTTTCCCATCATATCCGCTAATATTTTATTGGCCAAACAAGTCATATGGCCAAGTTGAACATTAATAGCGAAAGGTACTACAAAATCACATGGCAAAGGGCAATTCTATAGCCAAGAGCATATGAAGGATTGGGAATACTAATCCAACCTAACTCAGAAATTTGGTTTCAGAGATAATGTTGGAAAAATTGTTTCACCATGAAAAAAAAATGAAACTGAGTCCATATTTTACACCATATGCAAAGGTGAGCTCTGAATGAAGTAAAATATCTAAAAGCAAAAGGTAATGTAATGCTAATAGAAATGTAAAATAGTCTTCTAAGATTAGAATAGCTTTGTAATCTTAAAATGTAAAAGGACTTCTTTTTTTTCCCCTTAAACAAGACTCTAAAAGCATAAACCATAAAACCAAAAGAATGATGAACTTGATAACATCAAATTAAAGTTTTCTGTTCAATGAAGAACATCATAGACAAGTTAACAGAAAGCTGATAGACTGGAAGGTATTTCCAAAGGCTAAAACCAACAAAAGATTATTACCTAGAATATATAGTACTAGGAATTCCTGCAAATCACTGAGGGAAAAAAACAGGAAATACAGTAGAAAAATAGTCAAAGGATATAAACAGGCAAATTTACAGAAGGGAACCTTGAGAGCCTAACAAGTAGATTAGGAGATATCCAACCTCAGTTATAATCAGATAAATGTACATTAAAACAACAGGACACTTTTTTTTTGAGCCAGTCTCGCTTTGTCGCCCTCGGTAGACAAAGCTATAGAACTGTGCCATGGTGCCAGCAACCTTAAACTTTTGGGCTTAAGCAATTCTCTTGCCTCAGCCTCCCAAGTAGCTGGGACTACAGGTGCATCCCACAATACTCAGCTGTTTTTAGAAATGAGAGTCTCGTGCTAGCTCAGGTTGGTCTTGAAGCTATGAGCTCAGGCAATCCACCCATCTCTGCTTCCCATAGTAGTAGGATTACAGGCGTGAGCCATCATGCCTCACCTTAACAAGACACTTCTTTATATTTATTAAATAGGTAAAAATGTGAAAGTTGGATAATGTTGCCTAGGATGGGAGGAAGCATGAACCCTCATGCTTTGATTGGGAGTTAAGCCCTGGCATAGTTATTTTGGAGCATTAACTGGCAATATTTAATGAAATATAAATGTGTTTTTCCTGGTGACCAATAGTTCCATTTCTAGCAATACATGCCCCTAAGAAACTCTTGCAGAGTCCATGAGTGGACACAACTGAGGTTATTCATCATAGCAGCACTTGATGTAGCCACATATTGGAGGCAATCTTAGTATATACATCACGATTACAATGGGCAAATACAAAGTAGCAGATGCAAATAAACACAACCTTCAATTGTTGGAAATAATGCACTAAATGTACATTTTGCAACATGGGTAAATTTTTAAAATATTTTATGAGTAGGAAAAAAAAGGTAAGAAACAGAACAAGCTTATGTAATGCTCTTGGATATCTTTCATTATGGGTACATATCTGTTTTTCATTTCCGCTCTTACTCAGGACGCTTTGGAGGAAGGATAAAGTAGGTGCTGTAGCAACTCACTTCCGACTCAAATATTTTCTTCCAGAACTCACATGAGGTCATGGCAGGTTTTCACACAGCCCCCTGCTCCCCACAGCTGTTATTCTGCAGGGCCCTACAGTGCCTACCAGCATGGCATCTCCCATCACTTTCCTGCTTCCACTTTGCCTGTTTAATAGACATTTATCAGATTATAAGTTTCCTTCCCAGGCTGGGTAGGAGATGAGTGATGGCTCTTGAGAAGTGGGCCATAGTCCAAGATGTAGAAAATAATCTTGCCATTCTGCTACTCCCATATGCCCACTTCCCTATTTCCAAGTCAGAAACACCCAAACAGGGAGGTGCATGTGGTTTAGTGAGTAGAGCACTGGCCCCATATACCAAGGGTGGCGGGTTTGAACCTGGCCCTGGCCAAACTGCAACAAAAAAATAGCCAGGTGTTGTGGTGGGCGCCTGTAGTCCCAGGTACTTGGGAGACTGAGGCAAGAGAATTGCCTAAGTCCAAGAGCTGGAGGTTGCTGTGAGCTGTGACACCACAGCACTCTCCTGAGGGTGACAACGTGAGACTCTGTCTCTAAAAAAAAAAAAAAGAAAGAAAAAGAAAAGAAAAGAAACCCCCAAACATTCCTGGATTTTAAAGTTTTAGGAATGTAGTGGTTCACATCTGTAGTCTAGCACTTTGGGAGGCCAAGGTGGGAGGATCCCTTTAGTCCTCCTGGTTGGAGACCAGCTCGGGCAACATAGTGAGACCCTGCCTTTATTTACTTATTTTTTTAAGTTTCAAGACTGACCTAAAGATAAGTTTGTTTATATATTTTTATATGCCTGTCAGTGTGCTGGGAGTACTAATAATAACCATAAAGATGAAACAATAATAGCATTATAAGATCAGCCCTGAGTGATGAAGCAAACAGTAGACACAAAGACCTTTTACAGTTGAGAGGCCTGAGAGGAAACAAAAGAAATAGCTGTAGAGATTTAGGTTAAGTATCAGAGATATCTCCCTAAAATCAGGATTGATAAACCAGTGAAGGAGTTACCAAAAGGTTTTGGGACAGATGAGTAGTTTTCTCAAAAGATTTGGGGAATGAACGACATGGTTTTCAAAGTTTCTCCCAGCTCCGTTAGATTATGCGTCTCCTCCTGAGCAGGTATTTTGAAAATGCAATTGTTTCCCACAAAGGTATTCTTAGAATAACCCCCGCCTGGATCAGACTGCTTTAAAAGCCTGTCTCTGCCTGAAGCTTTCCTTAATGGCTCATTACTAGCACACTAAATTCTGACCCTTAGTAATGGCTATGATTTCATGGCCCTGAAACTACCATGTACAGGAGCTTGCCTATGCCCAGGTAGGGAGCTCTGCAGGAAAGTAGCTGATGTGAGGCCCAGCTGCCTACACCCCTTCCTGGTGGACTGAGCAGCAGCTGCAGGCAACTGTCCAACTAGCTTCAGGTCCTTGAATTCTGCAGAAGCCGCAATATGATCCTACAGAGGTGACTGTTCTCAGGATCACATTACTTATGGTTCCCAAGTAGGGTGTGTAACACTCATCGCTAGCTCTCAATACTGGGGCCTTAATGTTAGCTTACATCTATTTCATAAACCTAACCCTAACATGTCTAATGATTTATCCATCTGTAGTTTCTGTAACTAAGAGCTATAGGAGCCTTGTGATTAGTCATTCCGTATTTGCTGAATAATTACTTACTGAGTTCTAGAGAGTCTTGGGAGCTATATTTGGAAAAGTAGACATAGCCCAGATTATAGAGCCTTAAATGCCTGGTTAAGAGTTTCGACTTATGGGATAAGACAATAGGGACCCTCTAATGGTATCTGAGAACTGGTCAAGCACAATGAAGAGTGTTTTAAATTTAATTGAACAAACACTTATCGAGGAAAGGACAAACAACTATTAAGTCCCTATTACAAGAAATAAAACATTATGGTAAGCCCCAGAGGGAGGGAAAAGGTCCTTGCTTTCGAGGAATTTATATTTGCTAGATTTTGTTCTGTTTTTGTTTCTAATACGAGGTGGTGGGGGGTAAGGGTGGTATTTTGAGGTATTAACCAATGTGGTTTTCCTGCATTTTCTATACCCTAGTCCATTTCTTGGGGTATAGCAGAGATTTAGAAAGAAAAGAGTCAATACTTGACTTCCAGTTTTCAAAATGAACTTTAAGAACACATAGCAGAGACAACACTCTTAGAGAAAAGGTATGGGTCTTCATAAGCTACCATGAAACAGAAACAATTCTGTATCTGCCAGATACAGAATGTGTAGAGCCCAGGAAAAAACATGCTGTTAAAATACTAGAGTGTAAAAGATTTTCCTTTCTTCCATAATTCGTCTCTCAACTTGGGGTGGTTTAAAAAAATTATTTAATATCATTCTAATTAAACAAACATTGAGATTTTAAATCATTAGCCTGAATTTTATTGTTTATTTTTATATTGTATAATATCAGTTTTTTTATTGTTGTTGTTGCAGGGTTTTTTTTTGGCCGGGGCTGGGTTTAAACCCGTCACCTCCAGCATACGGGGCCAGAGCCCTACTCCTTCAAGCCACAGGCGCCACCCTGCAATATCAGATTTAATGTAAAGCAAATATAATACCATTTCTCTTATATGTGGAATCACCAAAATTATCCAATTCATATTTCCTAGTTTGTATGTGCTTATGTATTTTATTCTTACCAGAGCTGTGGAAACACTGCACAACTGACTCCCCTATTTTTATTTCATTTCTTCATATTTACACATTTTACTAATGCTCTGTGTTTAACTGTTGCCTTATGTTTCACATTTTTCTGTCTTCCTGCTCAGCCTGTGTGATTAGCTAATACATGGTATGTATGTGATTAGCTAATACCACAAGTGAGAAAGGCTATGATAGGATTCCCTGGTCATTCACATTTCTTAGATTGTCACTGCCTTTTTTTACATTCAAAACAAGCTCTAGTTGGAATGGAAAGCATGGCCTTTCAGCTTTCAGCACCCCCACTAACTCAGTCAAAGATGAAACACACGGTCATGGCTGTAATCCTAGTACTCTGGGAGGCCGAGGCAAGTGGATGGCCTGAGCTTACAAGTTCGAGACCAGTCTAAGCCAGAGGGAGCCCTCATCTCTAAAAATAACTGGGCATTGTGGCCGCTGCCTTTAATCCCAGCTACTTGGGTGGCTGAGGCAAGAGAATCACTCGAGCCCAGGAGTTAGAGGTTGCTGCAAGCTATGATGCCATGGCACTCTACTGAGGGTGACAAAGTGAGATTCTGTCTCAGAAAAAAAAAAATGAAACACACATCTCACTGAACTCTCAAGCACCATGGTACAACTGGAATTCTGAGCTCGTGGGGCAGCAAGGAACAGCAGATGTACATGTGGTGTGTATCTCCTCTGCTCATGCTGTACTGTCCCAATGGACTTCACCCATGAAACATAGAATCAAAAGTAAAACTAAGTCTTTCAAGACAGCACAGCACAGTGTTGTAGGCCTTCTGAATGTGCATAAGTGGCACATCTGTGATTCTGACCACGTTTGGCAGAATGGATGAAGGACTAGGCTACCCTGCTGCAGACAAGATAATACTTAGGCCAAGATACTCTGGCCTAAGGGTGGAAGAGAAAGCCTGGGCTCTAGATATTAATATGTCTTTGAGAAAGGGCATTCTGAGTTCTGATCTTGTATCTAACACTCCCATCACCCTACCAGTTTATACCCCTGAAACTCCTGAGAGGCATGAAAATAACTTCAAGGAAGACCTGTATCTCACTTCCAAGGCTTCCTGTAATCTACTGATAACTGGAAAATACAGAAAATCACAAAGCAAAAAATTGAGCTATCTATAAGCCTATCGTCCAGAGAGAGCCACTGTTAAAAATTTGGTCCATAAATGATTTGAAATATCTATGCACAAAATTTGTAAATACAACAATATAAGGCAAATATCTGTCATACTACTGCATGTGCTTCTAGAAGGTGAATTCTAATTCAACTTTGCTTTTTAAGGTGAATATTTGGTGGTGGTTCGCACAATGAATTCTGGAGGGAAGACTCTGTCAACAGAGAGCCTGGTCAGGAGATAAACATAAGAATCCAAGAGGGGACCTGGGGAGGTTTGCAATGGAAAGAGGAAGGAAGGGACTGAATAGGGCTCAAGAAGATAATGTTGAGCAGAAAAAAGCAAGTCACCAAAGATTCCTTCTATATATAGCTCAGAAGCAGACAAAATTAAACACCATGTTGTTCAGTAATACATGCATAGGCATTAAAACTATGAAGAAAGACCCAATTCAGGAAAGCGGTTTCTGAGGTGCAGCCTGGGAGGCAAATGTGTTCAGAAATGGTCACACAGTGGCTTCTAAGGGGCAAGTGATACTCTATTTATTAAGCTGCGTGGTAGACATGAGTGTCAATTTATGATTTTTTTACATCTGTACACTTTCATGTTATATACTCTCTTTGCATACATAATATAAATAGAAGCCTATATATTTTAGGCCAGTTCCAAAAGATAAGGTTTTCCCCAGCCTCATTCTTCAATATCCTGAGATTTTGCCAGATAGGATACATGCACTGAGGCTTTTTCTCCCCCAAACACCCAACTTCTTCACTGCACACAGAATTTAATCTTGTTGCTCTTAAGTAGCTAACTGGAGTATATTTAGCCAAAAGGTTATGTGTGAGCTGAGACCAGCACCAATGCAGGCATACACTAGAATACGGATACACAGATGTACATGAATATACAGTAGGTCTAATCATGCATGGCTGAGAGCTGGAAAAGCTTTCTGCTTTGAAAGTGTTTCCCTTGTAACATGAACAGCAGGTATATGGCATCCTTTTCCAGTTTCTGGGAAGCCATCTCAAACCAAATCTAAGGTGTTGAAAGGGAGCGGTAGCTACCAAGTACCTTACAGAGTCCTCTTCAGGTCATGGCAGTATCTTCAAGGTCAGTTACACTGTATCACAACTGGGTAAGCACACTACATGAGATTCTTTCCGTAGGGCTGACAAACATTTCTTATTCTAATAGAATAAGAAAATAGTTATTTTATTCTAAAATATATTAATAATATTCTAATATTCTAATAGAATAAGAAAATAGTTATTTTATTCTAAAATATATTAATATTATATTAAATATATGTCACTGATACCTAACAGCCATGATTATTGGTTAGAGCATAGCTCAGCTCAAGTAGAGAGCAAAGTTAGCCTAAACTAATAATTTAAAATCTCGCAAAAAATAAAAAGCTCTCTATAAATAATAGTATAGCTGGTGCATAGAGAGAATACAAATCAGGAAAGTGGTTCACTTTGGCGGTACTTGCAGGAGAAAACTTTGCATAGGGACTGTGGTTCCTAAGAAAGTGGAACTTGAGGCAAGGGGGTAGTCCCACCCTGGGACCCTAAACACAACATGTGACCCAAGAGATTATTGTAAATTTCTCCTCATCCAGTAATAATTCTATTTTGAAATATTTTCATCTGCCAGACTCTGGCAAAGTGCTCTACGTACATTACCATATATATATATATATTGTGTGTGTGTATATATATATATGACATATATATACATATAGTAGTATATAGTACTATATACTATATATACTATTATACATATATATGTATACTATATACATATAGTAGTATATATACTATAGTAGTATATAGTACCATATATACTACTATATATAGTACTACTATACATATAGTAGCATACTATATATACTATACTACTAGATATACTACTATACATATACTACTATATACTACTACTATACTACGATATATATATATCGTATATATATATATAGTATATATAGTATATATATATATCGTAGTATAGTATCTATAGTAGTATATCTAGTAGTATAGTATATATAGTATAGTACTATATATTACTATATATATGAAATTGGACTATTTAAGATATATATCTACTATATATAGTAGATATACTATTATATATATTACTATATATCTGAAATAGTTCAATTTGATCACAGATACACAAATTTCTCCTCTTCCTCTGTATCTTCATCATCTTCTTCATAGCAGGGCATTAGGGCTGAGTCCTCTGAAAGAAACCGCCCTGGCAATATCAATCCTACACCTACTGCTGTTGTGTTTCTACAGCACAAACTTTTATAAACCTACATAACAAACATGATGGAACTGAAAACATCATTTGGCTTATTTCTGGCACAACCACTGTGAGAGAAGTTCTTTTCCATCTCAATGCTTATGTTTTTTTCACTTTCATAACAGAGGCAGAAGCAGTCCATATACATTACCTCACTGGAATCTTTTGAAATCTAACCATTTGATCTCTAGAATAGAAAGTCATTGTAGGAAATATTAGTTCCGATAAGCAAGCCTTTGTTTTAGTTTATAGTTAAGTACAACATAAAATGGATGAGTTATAAATCTCTTCACACAATTATTCTATAATGGATACTCAATAGACCTTTACCTCTGCCATTACTCCCATTCATAACATGCCACAAAAATAGAGAAAAAAATAAGAACAACAGGCTCGGCACCTGTAGCTCAGTGAGTAGGGTGGTGACCACATACACCAAAGCTGGCGGGTTCGAGCCCGACCCTGGCCTGCTAAAGAACAGTGACAACTGCAACCAAAAAATAGCCAGGCATTGTCACAGGCACCTGTAATCCCAGCTACCTGGGAGGCTGAGGCAAGAGAATCACTTAAACCCAAGAGTTTGAGGTTGCTGTGAGCTGACACCACGACACTTTACTGAGGGTGACATAATGACACTCTATCTCAAAAAAAAAAAAAAAAGAAGAACAAAAACAACAGAGTGTCTTCTTTAAAAATGCCGATAGCACCCTTCTAGCAGCCTTTGGACAACACATTTCTATGATGATTCATAGATTGGGTCCAGCTGGGTTATAAGACTGCAGAGGATGATAGCTTTTGTTTGTTTGTTCCCTAGTAAACTTCTCTAAAATAACAATAACCCTAAACACAAAGTTACAAATAGTGAGAATCTACTATGTGCCCTCCAGCCCTCAGAGTCAAACAAAAGAAGAAATCGAAGATTTCTCTCTAAAGATTGACTCACTTATAAATTAAAAGAGAGATAGATCTACCATACATGGATAAATTTAGAAAGAAATTCAAAGGTATTTTTAGTTAAAAACTTTTAAATAGATGGTACATATTCATGGAACAAAATCCAAAGATACTAAAAGACAGAAAATAAGTATCCCTCTGATTCTACCCTCCCAGTTACCTCTCAGGAGGCAAACATTGTCATCAGTTTCATATATATACATATATATGTATATATATATTTGAACATATATACAAGTTAGTACATAACAAGTATATTTTTCTAATGTCAGTGATAGAACTTTATTCTTTCTGCACCTTCTTGTTTCCACTTAACAGTTTTTTTTTGAGACAGAGTCTCATTATGTTAATCTTGGTAGAGTGCCATGGTGTCACAGCTCACAGAAACATCAAACTCTTGGGCTTGAGTGATTCTCTTGCCTCAGCCTCCCAGTAGCTAGGACTATAGGTTCCTGCCACAACACCCAGCTGTTTTTTTTGTTACTGTTGTCATTGTTTTTTTTTTTTTTTTTTTGAGACAGAGCCTCAAGCTGTCACCCTGGATAGAGAGCTGTGGCATCACAGCTCACAGCAACCTCCAATTCCTGAGCTCAAGCAAGTCTCTTGCCTCCGCCTCCCAAGTAGCTGGGACTACAGGCG
>CAUYON010089200.1:0-14006 GCA_963573935.1 Arctocebus calabarensis | reverse complement strand
TTTTGTAGAGACAGAGTCTCACTTTATCGCCCTGGGTAGAGTGCCGTGGCGTCACACTGCTCACAGCAACCTCCAGCTCTTGGGCTTAAGCGATTCTCTTGCCTCAGCCTCCCTAGTAGCTGGGACTACAGGCGCCCGCCGTAGCGCCCGGCTATTTTTTTGTTTTTGCAGTTCGGCTGAGGCCGGGCTTGAACCCGCCACCTTCGGTATATGGGGCCGGCGCCCTACTCGCTGAGCCACAGGAGCCGCCCCTATCCTTCCCAGTCTTGATTTGCAAATTTACAATTTCCAATAAATCTCAGATTGCAGCGATGAGTATGGATTTTAAAATCGTTTGACTGGGTCTGGGTGACAATACTTCCATGCCTATCACCCCAAAGGTACTGTCAAATTGACTCTTACCTTGGACCGTTCCAAGGTACTAAGTCTTAGTTCTCAGGGATTAAAATCATGCATGATAAATTAGTTATCTTTGTTATGTTACAGGATACTCTATGTACCAAGGAAGATAGTCAAGAGAAAACCAATTCAGGTATCAAAAACAATATAATAGGTGGATTATCATATTATAGTTTTGGGATAAACCTAATGAATTATTATTTAAATTGTTACAAGTAATGTGTTTGAACTGCACACTTCTTAATTAGTAAGAAGTAGTAACAGTCACACAAGCTGACTATAGCTGATGAAGCTAAAGGAAGAATGGACATTTGTAGGTGTTCATGAAGCACTTGCTGATTCAGAGTCCCACTTTTTTTTATTATGAAATCATAATTGTGTACATTAGTGCAATCATGGGGCACAATGTGCTGATTTCATATACAATCTGAAATATTTTCATTGAACTAGTTAACATAGCCTTCATGGCCTTTTACTCACTATATGAAGACATTTATATTCTGCATTTATTAAGTTGCACTTGTACCCTTCTAAGATGCCCCGTAAGTGTGATCCTGCCAATCACCCTCCCTCCACCCATCCCCCCTCCCCTTGATGTAGTCATTGTTTGCCTAGTCTTTTTTTTTTTTTTTTTTTTTTGTTTGTGATAGAGCCTCGAGCAGTTGCCCTGGGAAGAGTGCTGTGGCATCACAGCTCACAGCAACCTCCAACTCCTGGGCTCAAGTGATTCTCCTGCCTCCACCTCCCAAGTAGCTGGGACTACAGGCGCCCGCCACAACCCCTGGCTATTGTTTGGTTGCAGCTGTCGTTATTTGGTGGGCCCAGGCTGGACTCAAAACTGCCAGCTCAGGTGTATGTGGCTGGCACATTAGCTTCTTGAGCCACAGGTGCCGAGTCTGCCTAGTCTTTTTTATATACACTGATGGACATGCTCACAAAACCCCTGGGTGGCAATAATGAGGACTCATTAGGTATGATTAATGACCCAATTTTTTTTTTTAATCTAGTTATCAACTACTGAAGCAGATTTCTGGGAACGAAACTTAGAGACCTGACTGACACAGAACCCAAATATACTGTTTTCTGTCAATGCCCCTTTTGTGAATACTAATTCCTGTTAGTATAACTGTAATTGTAAAATACCCCTTGGCAAAAAAGTCATGGCAATAATAAAAGCATTTCTTTTTCAGAGTTCAGAAAACGGAAAGCATACCTGAATACCACAAAATTACTTTAAATTTCAGTCTTCCTTTAGTTCCGAAGGAATACGACAAAAGTTTACCCACGAACCAAAGGAAACATCTTATCTAGGTAATGAAAACCAAATCAGATAAGCAAGTAATATAAACAACACATTTATTTAAAAAAATAAACAGAAAAATGCTGTTTAGCTGGCACATTTTCTCATGAAGCATAGATAAATGGCTATAAAAAAGTATCATATGTCAAATACAAATCACAAATGACTAAGAACTAACAGATGTTCAGCACACACTTAGTGGGAAGTTCACTGTATTGGACTTCTTGGCTGCTAATGATAGAAAATGATCTTCAGGAAAAAACTTCCGATCCTTTTTTCATTCATTCAACTGCATTAAATCTTTTTCATTTTTATTCTGTTGTTATGTTGTAATCTGATCTAAGTCCATTTTTTATTAGACAACTGATTTTTATGGAAGAAAGAGAAATCAATTTCTTGAGGATTCGTAACTTTTTTTTTTAGATTCCTGCAAGAAACTGCTTGCTGTGGTCTCAAAACTCCTGTGACCATCTGTGCAAATAGAAGTACACGTCGTTACCCTGAATGGAAGTGACAGTGCAAATGTGAGGAGTGCACGGAGAGGTGATCAGGAAGAACTGATTTTCTCCTCTTTCAACAACATGGGGTGAAGGAGTGAAAGCAAAATATTTTCTGGGCAGCGCCTGTACTCAGTGAGTAGGGCGCCAGCCCCATATACCAAGGGTGGTGGGTTCAAACCCGGCTCTGGCCAAACTGCAATAAAAAAATAGCCAGGCGTTGTGGTGGGCGCCTGTAGTCCCAGCTACTCGGGAGGCTGAGGCAAGAGAATCGCCTAAGCCCAGGAGTTGGAGGTTGCTGTGAGCTGTGATGTAACAGTACTCTACAGAGGGCAATAAAGTAAGACTCTGTCTCTATACACCCCCAAAAAGAAAAAGCAAAATATTTTCAAACAATTGACAGCAATGCTGTTGTTTCTTATGGCTTTGAAGGTGTGCGTAAGATGACAAACATCCTCTCTCTGCACACAGCAACCTCTGTCCTAGTCCTGCCCATTGCGGTGATGTTCCTCTGTTCAATTTTCTTTCTGTCTACATGTTTTTAAATGATGTGTAATTTTGGCTGGAGATATCTCCAATCTCTGTGCTTTCACCTTCCCACATGATCAATCCATTTCTAGTTTATTAGCTTAAGTGCTGAATCTTAAATTACTTGGCCACATATCTTGGAATAATTTATTCCCATAGTAAAATATCATGAGTTTGGTTTGGTTTTTGTTTTCTTTGTTGGTTTCTAATTTAGTCCCTTTGTTGTATGTGTTTTGACTTCTTAGTAATTTTGGAGTAAAAAGATTTAAGGCTGTGGCTTTTCCCCACCCGCCTGTAAGGCTGTGATGTCAGACTAGAGCCAGGTGGTGTCCGGGGAGGGTGGGCCAGTGATCCCCGATGCTCCAGAGGTGAGGGATTTGCTGCTCTGAGATGCTCGGGTTACTTTAAAATTGGATCTGGCTTCAAGAAGTCATACTGATGAATTGGAACTAAGAAAATCAAATCTCCAACCCAAAGAAGCTGTCAAAGGAGAAAAATAAAACACAATCAGTTTAAGCAGTCAGTATAGTTTAACAAAACACATGAAAATTATTATAAACAAGGCAATCATTTGTTAACAATACACATAAGTTTAAATTATCTGAATTATCAACCATTTAACTCAATTGTCTAAACATACTTTAAACATAAACACCATTGAAATTTCAATTATGAAAACATTGTTCTATAACATAGGCATCAAAATTTAGTAGTACAGTACCCCAATCATATTTAAATTAAAAGATCTTCTATTATCCTTAACGGTTTTGTGAAATTGAGATAAACTGTCCACGTGTAAATGTGTCAACGTCTCAAGATATTTCTTAAATCTGCCAACAATAAACTTTTTTACATAGAATAGTTAATAAATTATTTTTCATTAAAGTAGAGGCTACATCTAAAACAAAAATCAAGGGAAGCATTTCCAAACACTTCGTAATTTAATAATAATGCAGCCTTTCATTACAATCTATATAGTTTATGCATACACATCAGATTGTCAGAGGATAGCCTTCTTTAATGCATCAGCTACCAAAGATTTAACCTATTTTTTCTTTGTGAACATCTTCAATTCTTTTAAATTAGCTCCATAAAAAGGCTTATACCCACATTTCTAATTAATGAATACATACATTTTGGACAACTAAAAGAAATGAAGTCTAGCCATAAATTCTGACTGTGCCCACTCAACATCAAATATGTTTAGTGCCACTTAATGTAGAGGGTGCCTCTGACTATTTAAGGATGTAATTGACAATATTTATGCTTATAATGACTCCAAACAATAGACTCAAAAAGTTATAAAAATAAACCTGGTACCATAATTAACAAATCATTAGATAAGTGAGAGACAAATGACTTTAAGCCAATTTGTTTATCCTTAAAAGTCCATCTGAGAACGTCCTGTTTTAACCCTTTCATTTGCAGTTAGGCGACCCTAAAGAACATGCTGCCTTCTCCGGTATTGACACACAGACCTCAGGGTAACACTTAGTCCTTCTGTGATAAAATCATTAGTTATTATTATAGTAAGTTAATAAGTGATGATTTTCATTATGTTACCCAACTACCACAGCAATGTCTTAGTACTAAATAATTTAAATAAATAATTAAAAAGGGAAGGAAGTAAATAACTCAATTGTGATTTCAAAACTAGAAAAATTATCTAACATAATAAGTCAATATGGGTCAACATGAGACTATTACTCTGGCTCATCACGTAAAACATCAAAGGTGTTCTATGAAAGATACAGAGGTGGTGGAAGATGGTCTTTCATCAGGGAGTTGCTCAGGAAGATGCAAAGTCATGTCTGTACAGAGACGCGAAGAAGGCCAGACTGGACGGCCCTGATATTCCTGTAACCTTGTTTGCGTGGTTGGTGCAATGCCAATTTGTGCCATTTTGTTTTATCTGCAGATAAAACCCCCGTATATGTAAAGGAAACTAGCACTCAGGCTGTTACTAATGTATAAACAAGAGCCCTACAATAATTAATAATTTGATTTTACTATTAAATAAAAACTATGAAAAACAGACAAAGGTGACTTTGTACAAATACATAGATGCAAAATTCATATACACTTATAAGAAAGACAATTAAGTATACCAATTATATGCTTATGTCTCTGCAACCTGGAAGTCTTTAGCAATCTTTACAATTATTCCAAGTGTTAAAACTGTTAAATAAATCATTTATTTATTTATTTATTCAAAAACATTTATCTGTCCCTAACTATCGATACTGATCCAGGAGCCATGAATACAAGAAACTAATCTCCTGCCATCCATAGAAATTAGTATTCAAAGATTAAAATGCATGTAAACATTCAGAGTAAAAGATTTGTGTCATAATGTTGGTATGTACAAAATAAAAATCAACACAGGAGTGGTAAGCCTACATTTGAATTGAGACTTAAAGAATGGGTTGGAATTGTCATAAATAATGTCATAATAAGTATGAAATAAGCATGTTTCAAACAGAGGAACCAGGATGGGCAAAGATATAGAAGTAAGGGAGAATACAGGACCTTCAAGATTGCACAGCATAACATTTTTTTTTAATTTTTATTTTTTATTAAATCATAGCTATGTACTTTAGTGCAATCATGGGGTACAGTGTGTGGGCTTTATATACAATCTGAAATATTTTCATCTAACTGTTTACCATAACCTTCATGGGATTTTTCTCCTTTATTGTGTGAAAACATTTGTGTTCTGCATTTAGTAGGTTTCACCTGTTCCTTCTAAGATGCACCATAAGTGTGATTGCATAGCATAAAATTTAAAAGAGAGAAGACAGAAGTTTCTGAAATGCTGGGCAGAGGACATGTTATCCTTGTATACATGTAAAAAAAATTATATTTTTCTCCAAATGGCGGTGGGAAATGTTGAAGAATTCTGATGAGGAGACAGGCTAAAGGAAGTGTGGAAAGTATGATTGAGGGGAAGAGGAAGCCCATGTGGCCGGCATGGTCAGGGGAGGAACGGCAGAGACACCAGCGGACAGCAGTAAAGAATAACTACAGTTACAGACAGTTTCTTAATGGCAAATTGAAGAAAGAGAAACTACCAATTCCTCCATATTAAATTAGGTAAAAATTGTATTCAATCACCACCTAGTCAAGGTAACACCCAACATTGCTGTGAGGCTTTTTCTCTTCCATCAATGTTTTTAGGTATTTTGTGGACACCAATAATTCATCGTTCAGCATTATGCAGCATTACATCAGAAGCAGAAGTTTTATATATGCTTATTGGACTCTAATATTGAGTATTCAAAAATGTAATTTTTTTAGGGAGGACAGAGTTTCACTATGTCGCCCTTGGTAGAGTACCATGGCGTCACAGCTCACAGCAACCTCAGACTCTTGGGTTTAAGCAATTCTCTGGCCTCAGCCTCCCAAGTAGCTGGGAGTACAGGTGCCCGCCACGATGCCTGACTATTTTCTTGCTGCAGTTGTCATTGCTGTTTAGCTGGCCTAGGCCGGGCTTGAGCCCCCCATGTTCAGTGCATGAGACTGGTGCCGTAGCTGCTGAGCCTTAAAAAAATGCATTAAATTCTCACTGGGCTTTGGAGATTCATTACCAATATCCAGCCCCTTTCTGGATAATATTAGCAATGTTCTAAACAATTTAAATAAATACTTTAAATTTAAATTTTTAATAATAAATTTAACTTTATTAAGTTGTTATCTTTATTAGTATTACTTACCTCTTTTTTTATTTTTGGTTTCTTGCATTAAATGCAAAATGCACATTTGATCCATTAACATCAGGCCCACTAAAGAAAAGCCTCAAATAACTTTTCATGTATAATTTGCTAATTTAGTAATTTCTTGAGTGTCCCTTATTAAAGATTTTAAACACAAAATTTTAGCTTCCATTGTTTTTTGTATATTTCTTCAAACATGGAGACATAACATACCTTCACTGTTGTACAAGTTGAATAAATTCGCATTGAAATAATAAATGAATTAAACACATATACCAAGATTTTTGTATAACCAAAAATGTATTGAAGTTCCTTGAATGGAAATGCTTTCTAACCCACATTCTTTAGATAAATGGTGTAATTGCTACATTCTATTCAAAATGGATTTGCTAAAAACGAATTAAGGTTTATTTATTTTTGGAATGGAAGAGGTCAAAGTTTTCAAGTACTTCAAGAGTCATTTTTTTTTATTCTTAGAATGTTTCCATGTACATATGTGATATGCAATATATGAATAATACTAATTTTTAGGCTTTGAGTCATTATATGTCAATTTATGTAAGGAACATTTTAAATGAGAGCATTTCTATTTATTAAGGGCAGCATCACTTAAAAATGTCAAATATAGAAACTGAACTAAAAATCATGTGAAAAATTGTACATTTACTTGGCTTTTGATATTTTAAAAATACTTTCATATCTAACTAATTTAATCCTTCTTTTTATTGGTTCTAATAGGCTTTTATCGATTTTTTTATTACCTAAGTTAACAATCGTATTTGCTACAAATATTGAAAATTTAATCATTCCTTTTAAAAATTTGTAAGTTAGTTTTTTTTTTTTTTAGCTCTGTCTTACTTCAATGTTTAATTTCTCTGATTAAATGTTTGACAGTGACAGTGATAAGAAATGGTCCATACATATTCTTATGGAGCTGCCTTATATAATTATATATATTATATTTAATATATAATAAGAATATATTATATTTCTTACTAAATGCAGAATATAAATGTCTTAACACAATAACTAAGAAAATGCCATGAAGGCTATGTTAACCAGTTTGATGAAAATATCTAAGATTGTATATGAAACCAGCACATTGTACCCCATGATTGCATTAATGTGCACAGCTGTGATTTAAAAAAAAAAAAATGTGGGAAAGATTTGATTGCCTTTTATTCCCTTCTGTTGACATTGGTTATTTAAATGTTTCTTAAAACAAATTTAGTAATTTGAACCTTTCTATAAGATAAACTATTTTATTTATGTTGACACATATAAATTCCTTAAACATCCATGTTTCTGATGTCTAACGTTACTCATTTACTTCTTATTATTTTTCTTCTTAATCTTCTATGGCAAAGAAAAGAAAGCCCACATTCTTTTTCAAAATAAAGTTGTTGTTTTTTTTTAGGATATAACATATAAGTTTATCTTATATTAAAGAGAGGGAAGCTAGTGGGGAGAAGGGATGAAAAAGAGAGAGAGAGAAGAGAGTGAATGAGAGGGAAAGAGAGAGAAAAGGACTGAAGGAATGGCGAGTCATCCCCAAGAAAGAAAGCAATGAAGATGATTTTTAAAATTGAGTTCTTTATATTTGGCAGGTTTGCTAGTTTTTAAGTTTTCATTTTTACTAGTATTTCTTACCTCTTTTTTTCTTTTTTTGTTTTCTTGATTTAAATGTATATTTGGAATTTCATTGCTTTATGAGTCAGATAATATGGTCTCTTTGGTTCTATATTCCCAAATATTTGTGTTTATTAATATAAATAAAGGGAAAGAAAAACCTGTTCTTCTTTTCATAGAAAAGGCACTAACTTTCAAGCTCTATTTCCATGGAAACCTAAAGCTGAGAATCAACCATCTTACTAGGCAATATTGCTTATGAGGAAATAAACCCTGCGTGGTCAACTGCGTCTGGTTTGAGAGGACTGCAAATGACAGTAAATCTTCATGAGCTTTCTTAAGTGTAGTGTCATCTTGTACGTGGGTCATTACGAAAGTTTCCAGATACATATGTTGCAGGAAGAAGAGGCCCAATGGAGAGAAAGAGCACCCAAACACCATGTTTATAAGAGGAAGGGTTTTATTTCAGTCATCAGAGCTTATGGCATAGAAGGATTTCAAATGGCCATGGTGTCTGACTGACTTGGTCTTTCTATTTTTATCTCCGTTCAAAAAGTTCCAACCCACAGGTACACTTCTCATTGGCTAGTTTGAATCAAGCAGGAGATGCTGTTCCAGCCCCCACAGAACTACAGGATTTCACAGAAGTGGAAATTTTCAGGTCCCAGGAAGTCAAGGCTATAAATTCCAAAGAGTTGAGTTACCCATGAAGAGGACCCCACAGGTGTATTCTTGTGGCCTCCTTGAGAAGACCTCTGTTCTCCTAGTCCTCACCCTTCCTAGGTATTCTCTCTCACATACAAATCAAGAAATGTAAAATCTATGTGACTGGAAACAAATGAAGCCCTTCCAGCAACACCAATAAGCTGAGCAAGTTGAAACTTGCACGAGTGAATCACAAAGGACGCAGTTGACTGTGTTCTTGGAAGTGAAATAATGGACCCTAACCCAGTCTGTCTCAGAGTGCACTAACTCATCATGGTGGACCCCAACCCAGTCTGTCTCAGAGTGCACTGACTCATCATGGTGGACCCCAACCCAGTCTGTCTCAGAGTGCACTAACTCATCAGGGTCTTTACTTATGGGCTGTTACATTCCTCTAAAGAAGCCATTGTCAAGGGTGGCCTACTGTGCTCATGTGAGGTTGATTTTTCAGTTGAGCCCTCGTTTATATATGGAGATTGTTTTTATTTATGCATTTATCAAAATGTGATTGATTTCCCACTCTGTGATGTGCAGAGAGTGGTCAAGAGGGGATCCAGGAAAAGAATGTGCAGCACCTGCAATTCCGTATGTGCTCTGCAGATACAACACCTGAGCATCCTGAGGACGGTGCCACTGACACGCCGTGACAAGGGTGTCTTATAAGAAAGGAAACTTTGAATAAGAGATTCGATAGTATTATTTTAGGAAGAATTAACAAGAATGTAAAGAGTGCCACATGGAGGGTATAGCGCAGGAGTTTCCTAGAGAAATGTAAAAAAGTTTCAAAAACTTTCAATGCTGGAAGCAATATTCAATCTGGTTCTCAAAAGATAGGCAAGGCAATATCTACAAACTAAAACAGAAAGCAGGGCGAGAATTGTAGGTAGACAGACTTAAAAGACCTTGGTGCATTTTTTGAAACATCATGTGCTGTCTCCTTTCACCTGTGCAATTATGTTCCATATTCAGCCCACGTATCAGTTTGAATTGCAAGAAATTTAATTGTTTCTGTTATTGACATATATGTAGAATTCAACACAAGATTAAATTATAAAATGCTAATTATAGAGGTGCTTTATTGTCATCTTTAAGTTCTATTAAATTATCTACCTACTTGAGAACCACATTTCATTTCATGCTCACAAATTATGAATATTGAGAAAATCACCTTGAAAATGATTATATGAACATGAGGGAAACGGTATTGCTGATTTTAGCTTCATGTTCTAAGTTAATACAAATAATTTCTTGTTGTAAATTATCTATGATGTTTTCGAAAGGGCAAATGTGATTATCTGCTGGCTGCTCCTTCTCTCCTGAGTCTGGGAGCAGTGTATGTATAACAAGTCGGTACACACTGAGAGAACTCTGAGTTAGCACTTGTGATGCTGAGGATATTTAGTATGGATGTGTCTGCCTGACAAAGCAATGGTGTAGAGACATGCTCAGGTCAGATCAGAAGGTCCTTTTTGAAGAAATATCTATCTAATACCCTGAAATACCACACATGGCAGAATTGCCTTTCCCATCTGAACTGGTACACCAGACCATTATACTGAGTAGCATTAGGTTCGAATTATTAGGGCCAGCTACAAAATTTGGAAAGCTCCCTAAAAAAATAAAATGCGGGGTCCTCCTGCTGCAAACAGCAGGAGAAAAGTTTTGCCGTTAGTATCCAGGCTCTTGGGTTTTCATTTGCTATTTCATGCCTTGCTCCATTTCCTTTCATTTTGGGAGCCTGAGCCATTAACCTAGAAAAGGGGAAGAAAATATCTTTTCCTAGCCTGTGATTTACCCTGGGTATTATTAATTTAAAAAAGGATACTTGTCAGTTATTTTGCCAAATTGATTTAATTCGGATGAAATCAATTTGGTAACTTAAATTTTAATAATGATGGAAAGTGTGAATGCATACCCCACACTGCTTGGGGCCCGGCCCTCCAACTCAGAGGATATCATATGAATGCCAGTTCTGGGGCTTCCACTGACCGAGGCAGTGATCTCTGGGTGTGGGAGGGAAGTTGGTGGCCAGAAACACATCCCAAGAAATCTGGAACGATGCCTGAGAGGAGGCACAGCATCTTAGCACACTCTCCAGTGTCCCACCAGGCTTCACTACCAATGCACAAATTCAAAGATAAATCCATTATAATATTAAGACAGTGAATGTGGAGCATAACAACCCCAGTGTGGAGGGCTGCAGGGGGATTGCTTCCCAGCAAAGTGGCCCTAGGAAGCTAAGCCTGTGAGTCTGTCCCACATAGCTAGTTCATTTGTCCCTTACACTGAACCCCAAAACAACCCCAGCCACATGTTCAGCTTAGCCTGTCACTGTGCTTTATTGTGTCTAAAGTAACTACAGGAGAATAATGTGCATAAAAGATAAGCAGTAACATAAAGATGGCTAGGTACTAAGAATGACTTAAAAACTTATATACAAACCAATATTTTTATTCCATTCTGGTTGTAAGTTTAATGCCCAGTTTTTTAAAATTTTGATGCTTTTATATATACTTTTAAAAATGGAATCTTTCACCTATTTCTGCAAATTTTACCCCCTAAATAAGGACATAACTTGTAAAGGCCAATTACAATATAAAAATACTTGAAAAACAATTCGGTAAAATTTTCATAAGAAAATTAGCAATAGATAGAAATGAAGATATAGAAGTTCTGTTGTCAATGAAACATCTGTATTTATACTGCAATGAACTATTGTATTATTACTATCTGAAACCGTATGTCTTCTTTCTACATATGAATATTCATGAGAACATGATACCTCAAAATATGGCACCTTGGCATATGGGACATTTTAAGCTGCAGAAACTCGACAGTATCACAGAAGCAGATAAGTGTCTCTGACCCTCCCCCTCCCTCTCCTGAGACAAGTCATAAAACTCCCAAGAAGGAGGTGCCCTCTCTATACCTGGACAGCACATTTTCTGCGTAGACAAAGATCACACAGAAGAATCTTAACAAACAGGCTCTGCTATGTTTACTTTCCATTCTTATCATTTAATTGTACATTTTTTATTCCTATCCTAATTTTTCATAACTATCCATTTCTCTATCAAATCTCACCCACCTAAAAAATACATAAGTTGACTCATTTCTTTAGGCTCTTCATTCCTTACGAATGCTCTCATGCCAAGTACAACTTAAATGAAGTAAATTTGTATGCTTTTTCTCTTGCTAATCTGCCTTTCATTTTGGGAGCCTGAGTCATTAACCTAGAAAAGGGGAAGAAAATATCTTTTCCTACCCTGTGATATACCCAAGATATTATTAACTTGAAAAAGGAACTTGTCAGTGTTTTTGCCAAATTAATTTAATTCAGATGAAATCAATTTGGTAATGTAAATTTAATAATGATGGAAAGTGTGTTTTATGAGGGATACCTTTAAGGTTACTATGATGTGGTCACTTTTTCAGATATTAATAATAATTCTGTAATTATTTCAATGTGTATATTGGGAAAAAAAACACTAAAATGTAGGCTGGACATTGTAGGTTGGACACAGTGGCCCATGCCTGTAATCCTAGCACTCTGGGAAGCTGAGGTGTGTGGATTGCTTGAGTTCAGGAGTTAGAGACCAGCCTGAGCAAGAGTGAGACCCCATCTCAACTAAAAAACAGAAAAAAATTAGCCAGGTGTTGTAGAGGGCACCAGTAGTCCCAGCTACTCTGGAGGCCGAGGCCAGAGGATTGCTTGAACCCAAGAATTTGAGGTTTGTGTGAGCGAGGTTGATGCCATGGCACTCTATCCTGAGTCAACAGACTGAGATTCTGTCTCAAAAATAAAAAATACATCTTAGAAGTCTAGGTCAAGCCTAATTTGGAATATTTTGACAGACTTTTCCAAAATGTTATTATTGCTCTATAAAGTGTGGGATTAAATATCAAAGTCAAATTCTCTTGTAGTAAAGGAGTAAATGATGAGAAAAAAAAGTCATTTTATTTTTCCTCCCTTTAGATTCCAAGTTGAAGATATTGCCTTGAAGAATACTTCCTAGAAATCATTTTCTACTGCTTTCTAGGGGCAAGTCTTTAATTAGTCAAGACCAAAACAATTTCTTGTGATTAAGTATAAATTCTAATTATGTACCCAATACTCCTTTCCTAGGATATATGCAATATCAATTAAACACTTATTTGTTTGTATGTTTAAATTTTGGGCAGCCCTGTAATATTTCCCTATTCATGGGTTAATGTTGAACTTTTTATATTAATTGATAATTAGTAAATGTTGACAAATGCTAAATACTGTGGTGAATATGATGTGATGGTTTTAAATTCTGGGGTTTAAAATTACCTTCCATCCCATAGTTGTTCTAGGAGATGGTACAAGATTGCTTTTAAGATTCAGTTCTCATCTGTTAAAAAAAGGTATAGACCTTTCATTTCCCTCCCTCCCTCCCACCCTCTCTCCTTTCCTTCCTTTTTCCTTCTTTCCTTTTCTTTTCTTTCTTTCAAAATATTATGAAAACATAATCTTTTTTTATTGTAGTCATTGAAGGTACAAATAATTAGGTTACTCCATTTGCATATGTTAGGTAAAGTCTCTCTTATAATTATATTCCACCTCCAAGAGGTGTGCCATACACCCTAACCCCCATTCCCCTCCCTCATCCCCTCTCCCTGCTATGTTGTTCCCTGCTTTCCACCTTGAATTGATTTGAGTTTTATTCTTATGTGGGTGTTATTAGATCACCTACTGGCTTCATATTGGAATTGAGGACATAGGATTCTTGCTTCTCCATTGTTGTGATACTTTACTAAGAAGAATGTGTACCAAATCTATCCAGGTTAATACAAAATATGTAAAGTCTCCATCTTTTTTTTTTATTGTTGGGGATTCATCGAGGGTACAAGAAACCATGTTACACTGGTTACATTTGTTGGGTAAAGTCCCTCTTGCAATCGTGTTTTGCCCCCAAAAGGTGTGGCACCAAGACCCTACCCCCTCACTCCTTCCCTCTCTCTGCTCTTCCTTCCCCCCTCCCTCATTCTTTCTCTTACTGCTCTCCCCTTCCCTCACCCCCACTGTGTCAATAATTGTCATTAATAGTCCTCATATCAAACTTGAGTACATGGGATTCATGCTTCTCCATTCTTGAGATGTTTTACTAAGAATAATGTGTTCCACTTCCATCCAGGTTAATACAAAGGCTGTAAAGTCTCCATTTTTTTAATGGCTGAATAGTATTCCATAGTGTACATATACCATAGCTT
>CAUYON010089199.1:0-21640 GCA_963573935.1 Arctocebus calabarensis | reverse complement strand
TATATTTCAAATGTGCCAATCCTCCCAATCTCTGTGTCTCACCAGCTGCCCGTCCACTCCAATAGTTCACACAGGGAAAGATCCAGAGCTCCCACCCTCTCACCTGCTGACCGGGGAGAGATGGGCTACGGGACCGTCTCCGCCACCATCTTCCAGCACCTCCAGGCAATCTTGACCATTTTGCTAGAATGTTGAAGGGCTTGGAGCTTCTCTGAAAATATGGATTAGGAAAAAGTTGCCTGTTAGCAAACAAAGTGCACACAGAAATCTATCAATCCTTGCCATGGTTCTGAATGGAAAAGGACTAACCAAATTATTCTTCTACAGAATTTGTAACCAGAATTGTTTCTCAAGCTGGTCTTGCCTTTCAGTTTATATTATCCAGTTCACCTGGGAAATGCAGAGCAGCGTCATTGAATTAAAGCAGTTCTAGGATGGCGGCTCCCGGGTGCCCAGTGGAAACAAATGCAAATATTCTCTGAAAGAAAGCTTCTCATGTTAATATCCCCATGGGTTAAATTCTGCAAACAATGAATTCACCGTGAAAAAAATTTATACACACACACAGGGAAGAGTCACCAAGAAAAAAAGTAAAAGTAAAGCAAAGAGACAAACAAAAAACCTCTCAGAAAATAAAAATTTCACAAAAGTTAGATCAGTGGTCAGTAAATAATCACTCGTGGGCCAAGTTCAGGCTGCTGCCTGGTTTTGTAAATAAAGCTTTAATAGAAACAAAGGAAGTGGATAATGGATTTATCCAAGGAGGTAATACGAAGGCAGGCCTTCAGAAATGCATAATTTTCTTAGGAGAGCCAACATTTTATATATGTACATACACACTTACATGTGTGTATATAAACACACACATATATATATGTGTAAACAGAGCATAGTAATTTTTTTCTTCTTTTTGAGACAGAGTCTCACTATGTGGCCCTTGGTTGAGTGCTGTGGCATCACAGCCCACAGCAACCTCACACTCTTGGGCTTCAGCTATTCTCTTGCCTCAGTCTCCCAAGTAACTTGGACTACAGGCACCCACCACAATACCTGGCTATTTTCTTGTTGCAGTTGTCATTGTTGTTTAGCTAGCTGGGGCTGGCTTGAACCTGCCAGCCTCAGTGCATGTGGCTGGCACCATAATCACTGTGTACCAGCGTCAAGCCAGAACATAGTAAATTATAGCATATTAAAATTTCTTCATAATATACTTTTTTTGTATTGTTGGGGATTCACTGTGGGTACAAAGAACCAGGTTATATTGATTGCATTTGTTAGATAAAGTCCCTCTTATAATTGTGTCCCACTCCCAAAAGGCGTGTCACACACCATCAATCACCCCCCCCTTTCCTCTCTCTGCTTCATTAGTATACTTATTTGTGGAATATTTCAGAGCTTAATTTTATAATAAGACTTGACAAATAAGGGTGAAAGTGATGGGTGAAAAGTAATGAAGGGCATTGGAGGAAGCATCTCCTCTAAGTGAGAGGACAGAGGAGCCTATCATTGGTCTTCTGTTAAGGGAGGAAAGCAATTGACTTATCAACTTTTAGGTATATAGGTATGTATATATAATATTGATACATACATTAAACATGTTACATAAATTACACAAGTAAACATATTACATAAAATATATATTATTATAAATTATTACGTATGGTTGATTTTGTATGACACAAATATCATATTATACATATATGTATGTATATATTAATGAGCTTTGCTTTTTCTCAAATTTTATTAGGTTTGCTTTTCCCAAATTATATTATGTATTATAACATATATTATTAATATGTGTTATAATTTGAATACATATTTAATAATAATCATATTTATATTATAATCTCATTTTCTGTAAACTAGAAAAGAAGCTGAGGAGTTTATTTCTGTAGATCTGTGTATTTATAAGAAAGAGATTCTATAAGAAAGGGTTTAGTTGCCATAGGATAGATATTTTTATAATTCTTCTTACTCATTGAACTTTTAAAATGTGATTGTTCTAAGAGTGACTTTTTATAATTTTTTGCTATCTTTAAATTCAAAACAGTATAATGAGGGGTCCAGATCACTGTCAGCTTGGGTTTGAGAGGCAGGTTCTGGACTTATTCTTGTAGAAAATGGCAACTCATTGAATCACAGAATGATTTCATCAGGAAATCATCATGATTTGATTTATTTTTTAGAAAAGAAAGCTTCACACTCAAAAGCCATGTCTAATTTCAAAGATGATTGTTCCCTTTATGTCCCACTGAGTCTGCCTCAGAGCCTAAATTTAGCTCTTGTTAGTCTATCATCTATCACTCACCTTTCTCTCTCTCTCTCTCTGTCCCCCCTTCCACCCTTGTGTATATATCAGTAACTGAATGAGGTCAGAGACTTCAGAAGTGTCTTCTCAAATACGTGTCTCCATAACAGAGTCCTAGAGTCACTTTTTTACAGCCCATCAAGTCTCTTTCAGCACTACCCATTTTTAAACATTGCAAGCACTTTAGGCAAGGCCAGTGTAACAAAAATAAAATAAAATACCCTAAAGGACAATGCCTGGTTTGATTTGTTTTTGTGTTTTCTTTCTTTGAGTTGACATATCCTGTCCCAGGATTTGCTTTACTTCTCACTTCTCTTTTTAATGGGAGCCATATACTGGCCTCATAGCTTTAAGGATTTTTCTACAGCCCCCTTAAATCTCGTTTTTAGTCATTATCTTATATGACTCAATATACTATGTGTTCTCATTTCTGTTCCCTGTTCCTAGACTTATTGCTTTCATGAGGTTTATGTTCTACTTGGACATATTTTCTCATCTGGGGATATATAGTTGAGTTTCTAAGATTGCTGATTTTTTGATATTTTATATTTCCTGTCTTTTTATTTACTTTTACAATGAGTGAAAGATATTTTAAAAGTGTCTCTTGAAAACATAATCATTCCAGGAGCCAAGACTCTCCTTCATAAACCCTTTCCATCTTCTAATATTAAAGTAATTTTCTCTCTTGTACATTGCTGTTTTGCACATCTTAATGTTGTGATCCTTTATGACACTTGTCTGATCATTGCTTTAATGTGACAACACCAACTACTGATCCCTTGGCTTTACAGTGAGACTTTACTGTTACTGTAATTATATTGTGTATCAGGTGAGAGAAAGCTTAAATGCTTAAGCTTTATTTTACCCTGAAGAATCTATATCATTGTTCATTATTTAATCTTTACTTTCTGAATTAAATATGTGTTTAAAAAAGTTATATAAAGATATGGAAGGGGAAATTAGTTTTGTTTTTTTTTTTTTGACAGAAGACAAACATAGTGAAGGTAGAAAAATAATGGAGAGGAAAAATGAGAAACATTTGTAAAATGCATCTTTAGTTTTTGCTTCATCTTTATAAATAATTGATTCAGTTGAATTTTATTTTTTAAATGTCCAGGTGTTATGTAGATTACTCTCAGATTTTAAAACTAAGCAGGAGCAGGATTTTGTAACAAAAAGGTTTTAGACTGGGCATGATGGCTCATGCCTTTGATGCTGGCTGGACTCTCTGGCTGGAGAATTGTTTGAATTCAGATGTTCAAGGTAAGCCCAAGTAAGAGTTAAGACTGTCTCTACAAAATATTGAAAAATTAGGTGAAATAAAATATAAAAAAATAAAAAATAAAAAAAAATAAAATAAAATAAATAAAAAATTTAAAAATTTAAAAAAGATAATAAAATAAAATAAAATTAAAAAAAAAGAAAAATTTGGTGGGCATGGTTGTGGGAATTTCTAGTCCCAGGTTCTTGGGAGGATGAGGAAGGAGGACCACTTGACTTCAGGAGTTTGAGGTTACTGTGAACAATGATAATGTTGCTACACTTTAGCTGTGACAATAGAGTGAGATTCTGTCTCAAAAAGAGAAAAAAAAAGAAGAGAGAGAGAGAGAGAGAGAGAGAGAGAGAGAGAGAGAGAGAGAGAAAGAAAGAAAGAAAGAAAGAAAGAAAGAAAGAAAGAAAGAAAGAAAGAAAGAAATAAATTTTAATCACTGTTTAGGAGCCAATCAGCTATTAACTTTAAAAAATGACTGACTTTCTGGGCCTTAGTTTCTTCATCTATTTGACAAGGAAAAGAAGCCAACTGTGTAAGAGAATTTAATAATTTAACAGAGGTTTATTCTGAGCCAAATTTGAGGACTATGGTTAGATCTGTGCCCCCAAAGTCTTGAGCAAGTAGAATTATGGTGGTTGGGTTACAGTTTGGTTTTATATATTTTAGGGGGATAGGAATCACATGTAAGTTGAAAATCAGTACATGGAAGGTATACGTTTGTTTGGCCCGAAAAGGTGGGACATTTCAAAGAGGGGAGGGGGCCTACAGGTTATAGGTATATTAGGTAGAGATAAGGAGGAAGAGTAACAGAAGCTTTGTCTAGGGGTGTCCATTGAGAAACAGACGACTCTAGGTGACATTTTGTCTGCTAGGAGGAAAAAGCTGACCAGGAGGAGGCTTCCAAGAAGGAACAGACGATGGATCAAGAGATCCCCAAGGACTAACTAGATGTTTGATCTGTAAAAGGGAGTTTTCAGGGACTAACCCACTAAGAGGAAACAAAGAAACCACTAACTGTAGATATGATCAAGAGGATCTTTGTGGCATGGGCTCAGTAGAGGTAACAGTGTCCCCTAAGTGGCCTATCCTTATTAACATAGTAAAAATCACCCCTACCAGTGCCATGACTGTTTGCAAATATCATGGCTACTCTTGGAAATTGCCTTACAAGGATAGAAAATGGAAGGGTTCACAATTCCAGGAATTCTTCACCCTTTCCAAAAAAAATCATGAGTATACTACCCACCAGTTAACACGGAAAAAATTAAAAAGTTAGCTGGCGTGGAGAAATCTTGTTAAACTCAAGGTCCTCTCCACTCATGGAGGTTGACCCATCCTTCTTCGGAATGTTCCATGCTTTAATAAACTTTAACACTTTGCCTGCCTGCACCTGCTTGCTCTGCTTTTTTACTCCATCATCATGGTACCAGTAACCATTCTGCAGTAATGGGAACTATGTACCAGGGAACATGGGAACCTGACAGTTTGTTCCCACACATGACAGGTGGGTTTAAAGATTCTTTGATTTTTAATTGGTTAAAGAAATGAAACTTCATCTAAAGGGTTGGACTTTCTAAAGTTAATTGGAGACAAGCCTTGGCCATGTACCAGACTCAAGTGGGTACTTGACTTTGTTATATAAATTGAAGACCAATAGGTTTGCCTTAAGTTTTGTCTTGCACAGCCTTTACCTTGTTAATGAGTTACAAAGGATGCTTCCAAAAGGGGGGGTGCATTATGACATGTCTGACCTCCCTTCTCAAGGCCAGCAACTCAACTTTAGGGTATTTCTGGTGTCCCCTTGGCCAAGAGAGGGTCCATTCAGTTAGTTGCAGAGGGCTTAATGTTGGGGGTAGAGGATTCTGGTTCCCTGAACCTAATTAACCTGAAAAGATGTTGGGGTCAGGGATTCCAGTTCCTTGAACCTAAATGAACTGCTTTGATTACTTGGCTAAGCTAGAAAGTTCCACTGAGGCATGGTGGTAATCAAAAACAAAAGTGAATGAAAACAGAGAACAAAACTGGAGCAGCACAGGCAGCGTTACTAGAGAACAAAAGTAACCTGTACAAGGTTCAGTGCAACAAAGAGAAATTTTATTTAGGAAGAACAAAGGCAAAGTTTAAAATACTTCTAAAGAGAGTGGGAAGTGGGTCCCTCTCATGAAAGAAGTGAAAGAGAGAGCTGGGACCCAAAGGCTAAGCAGGGGTATAAATACCCTGTCCATTTGAAATTGATTGCAAATCTTTCAACCTATTCAATAGTGCCTCTAGGCATTATTGGCTTTTCTATTGGTCATTGATTATTGTCTCTTTTTAAAGGTCATTGATTACCTAGGTTATCTCATGCCCACATTCTTACTGGCTCTCCAGACTTCCTGGTTCAGCAGGTGACGTTTTCATCCCATCAAAGCCCCTTTCTTAGTGTCCCTTATCATTTGATGTTTTAGTTTAGTTCACATCTAAAGTGAAGATTTTCAAATTATGTTACTGAGAATCTTTCTTGCTCCATGAAGGTGCCCGGAGCCCATTCACAATAAGATCCACTAGAGTGGCTATATGTTTAGCTATTGTTCATCTGCTTAAGAATTATTTAGGAAAAAAAGGAGCAAAATTTCTCTCTGTAGCAAAATTGAACTCAGGGGTTGAAGAATGAAACCACAGACCATGCAAGTAAGCAAACAGAGTTTATTGAAAGATAAAAAAGATAGATAAGAGAAAGAGGGGAACAGAACCTTTGGCAATAGAGGGAGAAAACCCAAGTAAAAAGCCCATTTGGGCCTTCTGTCTGGGGGTTTATGTGCTGCTTCTTCTATTCTGCAGGCAGGGTCTGTGGAGAATGGGAATATATATGTCCAGAGCATGTCACAATTGGCCAAGGACCTGCAGAAAGAAAATAATCCTAGCATTAGGAAAGGAATGTGGTCCTGAAAGTACTTATCCCAGACAAGGCAGGAGATGTGTGCTCCCTAATCTAGGAGGAAGCCTGATGAGATATCGATCAGGCTGCTTGTTCTTGAAATTACTGGAGCCCAGAGAATGTGGCTTGGAGAGGGCCTATTTGTGCGTAGTGATTGGTGTTTGTGATGAGACTAATTTCTGTGCTCACCCAGGCCTAGAAAATAGAAGTCCCTGTCCAGTCCTGAACAGGGGAAACCTCTCACCTGTCCAGCCCTGAATGGGGGAATCTTGTACCAAAAAGGCTCTACTACTAAAAATGCCAAAAATCGAACTTCTAGACAATTTAATTTTTTTTCCTCTAACATCTTTGGAGTCTATGAAAGCTACCACCTTACTGGTCTTCATAAAAGAGGCTTTGGTGTCTACCGACTGATTTTTAAGTCCTCCCACATATCAAAATCACCTTGGAGGTTGTTTGATTTTAATAAAAAAAACTCTGCCTTTTATTGAAAACTACCAAATAAATACCTCTATGGAAAAAGCTGGGAAACTGCATTTTTTTTTTTACTTCCCCCCATCCCAGATCTTCCCCATGTGCAGGCAAAATTGAAAAGAAGACTTGAGGTCTAAAGTGTGGGCATGTGGGCTGCCTATAAGAAGCCAGATGAGCCATACCCTGTGACAGCTAACAATTTCCAAGGGCATTACATGTATTAACTATCAGACCTGAAGACTCATGTAGTAGTTCTGGCTGGTCCCCACAAAAGTTTGAGAAAGAAAATATTAGAATATATCGATAATTTTCATCAATTCTACTCTTTGTAATGTATTATACTTGTAAATAATGTTTTCATTTGTTTGTTTGCTTTGTCTTGTATATATATTGAGGGCTGTTGGCAAAGTAGCTAACTAGTACAACTATTTCTTGGGTGATCCAATATTTAGCTGTATTCAAAATAGCTTCATTTGTATCAACTATAGTGGCCTTATTTATTATTTAATTACACATACATAATAGATAGCACCTGTTGTAAAATTGCTACAGAGCAAGTGTCATAATTGTTTTTAATGCATTATTTTTCCATCATCACAACCCTGTGAGTGAGATAATTATCACAAGCGTTTTACAGATAAGAAAATGAAAGTGCAGAGTATACTGGACATTAGCAGAAGCTTGCAAAACTAGCTAGTGTCAGTGCTGGTATTCAAATCCAAAGTGTTACTTGTGACACAATGACTTTAATGCATTTTGTCTCACTTCAGAGCAATTTGGGAAATACTTACCTCCCAGGGGTGTTGCCATCACCTGGCCAAATATCCCCTTCATGTGAGAATAGAGAAAAGATTAGTAGGAACAGATTCAAAAGGCTAAGTGGACAGAAGGTATCTTGGGATAGGGAGTGGCAAGGGACAAAAGGAGAATTGTTATACCTCCCCCAACTTATCATTTTGACATAAGGTTGGAAACATACTATGGTTGAAGAACATTTTAGCAGCAAGAATTCAGATTTCGGTCCAAGTTTTGCACAGAAACAGAATTTAGAGAAGCCTCTTAACATTCATATTATCATAATGAAAAAATTTAAAACTTTATCTAATTTTGCAATTTGCTGAAAACACCTGGACTTGGAATTAGCAGTGTAAAAATACATAAAGCCACATTATACAAACCCTTCATCTATAAAATCTAAGCAGAATATATTTATTTATCATATGGGAAAAAATTATGGGTACATGGGAACCAATTATCTAAGCTTCTTTTGCTGATCTTACTTTTGGCTCCTAAGTGGAAAATTGTACAATTAAATGTTCTTTAAGTGCAGTTCCTAGCTTGAAAATATGCTTGTGTTAGGCTCCCTCTGACTCCTTGCTGATATATTACTTTAAATGTCATTAAAGTGTTTTAAGAAACAGAGGAAGCAAGATTTCATCTAACCCTTGACACTAATTGGCATTATTCAATCTATCAAGTATTAAGATCAAGGAAGGAGCTGAGCTTCAACTTGATGCTTAGGAAGAAGCCAAACCCTCCAATTTGGGTGACTTTATTGATTTATAGCTCTGGATTTGAGACGAGTGCTTTTAAAATGTACCTCCCTTTCTTTTGGATAGTGTCAACTTTTCTTTAAACAGATGTGATCACATAGGTGTCTACACCTTTAGCTCTCTGAAAGTCTGATTGGCTTTCTTTATAAATCAAATTGTTGAGACTGTGTCAACTGTGTACACATCATGCCTCTACCCTCCACCTTTCTCTCCTCTTCAGTGATTTTTTTGCTTGGTTTTTCTCTTGCAATGATCTTCAAGTTAATGAAAATGTACAGTTTTCATCAAATGAATGCTAAATGTCCAGCAATTCCTCTCTTATTTGAGCAAAAAATACATCGTGACATTGTAGTCCCACTCTGTTCAGGAGTCAATGTGAAGCCTTCTTTCAGGGTCTATGTGGGCAAGATTTATGATTCAGCTATTTTGACTCAAATCAGACTGAAAACTCCAGGCAAGGAAGGCAATTTTAACATGATTAAAATTTGACCTAAATATATCAGGCTGTTCTTTTGGGAAAATGCACCATAAAGCAATAAAGGATATAAATGTAGTAACTGGAATTTTTGTTTAAAGTTGATGAGTGGTGGAGTGTGTGGTACAAATCTGTGTTTCTTTGTGTCTATCTCCTTCTCAATTAGTCTGTACATATCTGGTTGATTTGCTCTTAAAGTGCCATGGAACTCATCTTTATGATAACTACTTATTTTGAATTATTTAATTCAATAAATGTAAACTGATGCATAAAATGATTCAGTTAGATGAAAGATAATTATGTGACTGAAGATCTTGATTAATTACATTATTCAATTCATGTCAATACTGAATCTAAAATGTGGAGCTATTTTATTCCATTTAAATGGGGGAAACTAGCAACAATTTTTTCAAAAAGTGAGAGTTGGAGACAGGGCTTTTGTTGCTATGATTATGTCTGTGGTTTTAATTGCCAAGATCTTCATATTTGAAAAGTATCTGCTGTCAAAGCAGAGAAGTGATAAATGCTCATAACACTTTCATACAATGACAATTACCTTGACAATCCATTTTGAGAATAACCATAATGGTTCCATTTAGTGTGAGTTCTGTGAAGAAGCATCAGGGTCAATATAATGCCTATGAAAACATCTGATATTGCAGATACTTCTATTATGTCATTTTCATTGATGTTATGGAAGGAAAAATGGAGACTTGATCACTGAAATAATGGAAGGGAAAAGGAGCCTCTTATTATGCTACTATTGTCACATCTGAGAGGCACTCCCTTGGGAAGTTATGCAGCAGAAATTTCCGTTTGAACTTTTAATGCTGTTTTTCTTCATTGAACTGAAAAAAATAAAAACTACATTGATTTAAAAAAACTACATGAAACTAAGTACTATTCTTTTTCCCAGATTTGTAAAGTATGATGGTGGTGCTTTGATAGGGACTGCATTAAATTTGTAAATTGCTTTGGGTAATATGGACATTTTAACAACATTGATTCTTCCTACCCATGAGCATGGTATGTTTTTCTATTTGTTAACAAGTTCATATATTTCTTTTCTCAGAGTTTCACAATTCTCTTTATAGAGATATTTCATGTCCTTTGTTAGGTTAATTCCCAAATACTTCATCTTTTTTGGCACAACTGTAAAGAGAATAGAGTCTTTGACTGTTTTTTTGGCTTGACTATTATTGGTATATATAAAAGCTACTAATTTATGAATATTGATTTTGTATCCTGAGATGCTACTGTATTCCTTGATCTCTTCTAAGAGTTTGTTTTGTGGTTGAGTCCCTGGCGTTTTCCAAGTGAAAAATCATTTCATCTGTGAAGAGTGAAAGTTTGCTCTCCTCTGACCCTATTGGTATACTCTTGATCACCTTCTCTTGCCTGATTGCGATGGCTAAGACTTCCATTACAATGTTAAAAAACAGTGGAGACAATGGGCAACCTTGTCTGGCTCCTGATCTCAGTGGAAAGGTTTTCAATTCTACTCCATTCAATATGATATTGGCTGTGGGTTTGCTGTAGATGGCCTCTATCAGTTTAAGAAAAGTCCCTTCTATACCTGTTTTCTTGTGTGTTCTGATCATGAAAGGATGCTGGATATTGTCAAAAGCTTTTTATGCATCAATTGAGAGAATCATACGGTCTTTGTTTTTTAGTCTGTTTGTATTATGTATTATATCTATAGATTTATGTATTTTGAACCAACCTTGAGACCCTGAGGTAAAACCCACTTGAGACCCTGAGGTAAAACCCACTTGGTCATGGTGTATAATTCATTTGAAGTATTGCCGGATTTTGTTTGCTAGGATTTTATTGAATATTTTTGCATCTATGTTCCTTAAAAATATAGGTCTATAGTTTTCTTTTCTTGTTTGGTCTTTTCCTGGTTTGGAGATCTAGGTGATATTTACTTCATAGAATGTGTTGGTAAATATTCCTTCTTTTTTGATGTTTTGGAAAAGGTTAAGTAATATAGGTACTAGTTCCTCTTTAAAGGTTTGGTAGAATTCTGGTGTAATGCCATCTGGTCCTGGGCTCTTATTTTTTGGGGGAGACTTCGAATAGTTGATTCAATTTCAGTGCTTGATATAGGTCTGTTCAGCATTTCCAATTCTTTCTGATTAAGTCTAGGAAGTTGGCAAGCTTCCACATATTGGTCAATTTCTTTCTGATTTTCTTATTTCTGAGTTTTTTGTAGTATTCATTAGGGATTTTTGAATTTCCTAGGTGTCCGTTATTTCGCCTTTGTCATTTCTGATTGATGATATTAGGGGAGCAGCTCAATTCATAATAGCCAAGTCATGGAAGAAGCCCAAGTGCCCAACAACCCATGAATGGATTAATAAATTGTGGTATATGTAGACAATGGAATATTATACAGCATTTTAAAAGTTGGAGACTTTACCTTTTTTATTTACATGCATGCAGCTGGAACATATCCTCCTTAGTAAAGTATCTCAACAATGGAACAAAAAATATCCAGTGCACTCATTACTATTATGTAACCAATTTATAATCGCTCACACTTTCATATGAAGAATAGATCACAACTACAGCCCAAGATGAAGGAGGGAGAAGGAAGGTCTGGGAGGGAAGAAGGGAGGTCAGATCAAGGGAGGGTAAATGGTGGGATCACACCTATGGTGCATAATGCAAGGGTACATGTCAGATCTGTTAGTATAAAGTATGCATCTTAACACAATAATTAAGTAAACTACATGAGTATATATAACCAGTGTGATGTAAGCGTTTCTAATTCTATATGAAATCAGCACATTGAATCCTATAAATGCATTAATGTATACACAATCTATGTGTTACTTATTTAACAAAAAATAATAATAATAAAAAAAACAAAGTGAAGATTGACCTTCAACATTGTCAGAAAAAAATAAAAAAAAATCACTTAAAAAGCAAAATGAAAAAATACATTAATATAATGTGGGAAATGTTGGGTTGTAAAAGCAGATTAGTGGCCCATGTCCCTATTTGCTTCTTTAATGAAGCACTGCTCGGAAACTAGATGAAAGATAAAATGAACTTTTGGATCCATTCTGATTCTCAAATGATATAATGCAGAGAGGCTTTTTGAAAATACAAAGCAATTAATATTGACCTCACAATAAAAACTATAATATAATGTTTTAAAAACCCTAAATAATTCTAATTAGTTTAATAAATTCCAAAATATTCAAAATACTTTCCCCTCTCTTTGGCCTGTTTCTATTGAAAATACGAAAAGAGAAAGTTTATAGAATGGAGGTCAAGAATGGCAACAAATGTTTCTAAATGTCTGCTTTCCCCTTTCAAGTTAGATGGACTGAACCCTCAGGGTAGACCAGCAGGTACAGACCTATGTTGGTGCGCTGCAGTCAGCTCACCCTGGCTTGGGAGTGTCAACTATTCATTTTCAGAAATTTTTAAGGTCATTTGTACAGCAAAACCATGGTTATGTTCAACAAACTCAGTTCTTGCTAACACTGCGTGATAACGTCTTGGTAGCTCAAAATCAGCTATGGTGGGAGTATTTGAAAATAGTGAAGGTGATAATATTTACACCACAGATACTGGATATCTGCAAATGTTACAAATAAGACTTGATTTATTGTTTTGTTAATGGTCTAGACATAAGAACGTGGTTAAGGATGTTACTAATTCAGATTAAACTTAAGAATGTATAGTATCTATATTTAGTTTTTTCCATGTGTTCTAACATTTTATGTGTTTATTTATTTTTAGAGTCTATATTTACTACATGGCTTATGAGTTCATAGGTTGGCTGAGAGTTACCCCTTCTAGGCTGGATTCTTATAGGTAGGAAAGCTGGTTAAAAGCTTTGTTTTAGGCAAGGCTGAAAAGGGGCACCTCTGTTCTACCTATTAGGCATCCTTTTGAAACAAACGGACAATCCTAAATATATCTTTCCATGGCAGAGACCTCTTTAAGCCTCTGCTTAAAAACCATTGCTAATGTCTCAGTGGCCAAAGCAAGTCACACAATGTAACCTAAAGGACCCATACAACACAGAAATAAGCTATACTTAAAGAGGAAAGGAGTAGTATAAAGATTTTTTGGTAAAGAAGTATTTTGGAAGAGGTGAAACTTTGAAGCTGTTAATATCATCTACCTCAGACACTAGGTTGAGTGACACTGGGAGAAAACAGAGAATGAATATGTATGCTGTTCTGGAGGCAAGTAATAGATATATATGAAGGAAACTGAAATATTGCTGATAAGTAAAATGAGGATTGAGCATTGAACAATGGAAACCATCAGTGACCTTCCCAACAGTAATTTCAGTAGTGATAGGTGAAGATTTAGGAGAGAATAGGAGGAGAGAAATCAGAGAGAATGATTATATATAATACTTTTATGGATTTTTACCTATCAGGGAGCATAAGATCTGGTACCTAGCTGGGAAATTAGGTCAAAAAAGATTTTTAGGTTTTTCTATTTATTTTAATGTGAGATGAATAGCAAGTTTCATATTAATGGGGCTCCCTCGGTGGAAGAAGGAAAATTCATTATGTAGTACAGAAAACGGAATTGTAGACATGATGTCTTTGTGTAGATGGGGAGAGAGATGAGCTAGTGCACAGTTGGAAGATGGGTCTTTAGATGGATCCTGGAGAGTTTATCCATAGTGACAGAGAGGAAAGCAGAATATAAGCTAGTTTTTGAGTAAACATAGTCATGGGAGTCTGTAGAAGTTTCCTGAGATACTTCTAAACTTTGGAGTTCTGTGACATAAAAGAGAGAGGGCCTTCAGCATAAAAATCTACAGCTGATAACACTACGACATTATTACTACTGAGTCAAGTCCCCTCCAATAATTTGTACTTTCTATAATAGCTCTTTCACTTTTTATGATTTTCAACCAGCACATGTGTGTACTAGAAGTCAGCATAAAAACATTGCTCCCTCCACTTCAAGAACAGACAATCATATTAAATCACATTCATTGCTCAATGTTGCTTTAGACCTGAGAGTTTAAGAAATTTTATCCCAATTGAAACCAACTGTGTGGTGGAAATTACTTTTGAAGTACCTCTTCAGGATTAAACATCAGAGACATTTATTGAGATAAATCAACCTTTGATAGTGATTGGATATTAAGAGTTTTCTTTGAGCAGAGAGTAGAGCTTGATTGACTCAACAGATGAGAAGCCCAAAGTACACTTACAACAGTCAAAAAAGTAAAACCACTAAATTAAGAAAAAAATAAAAGCTAAGGATGAACAAAATATGCCATAATATCTTAGGACTCAAATGGAAGTTACCATCAAATGTTATTTGTTCTCCTTCTTATGAATTTTATTTTCAAGAAGCAGCAAAAAATGTGACTATCTTCAAGTACTTGCAGGATGTAGCTAGAGCCTCTCCAAATGTAAGTTGCAGAATCTGTGTTTTATTATATTTTTCATCCTGTCATAAATGAAAGCTGCTTCTAGCAATAGTTGGGGATGACCTTGTTTTCATACCAGATTGCTTAGTGCAATGTTGGCATGAAAATCAATAGCTACAATATAAATCTGTCCTTGTAATAAAAATTGGAGATAGTGAAGGGTGACAGATGGATTCCAAACTAAAGGAATCCATCCTCTGTGCGTCTTGGCATTGAAAAACCAAAATCTATGCCAAGGACAAGATGGACATTTGGAACACCTTTGGACAAGTCTCTTCTCCTCCTTCCGGTCATTGGGTCCATCCTGTGACTACAGGCTTACACACATATGCTGCCTGGTATGACCTCAGCCTGCCTCCCTTGCCAGGTGGTGCAGACTTGCTAGGAGGGCTCTTGGGGAACTTGGGTGTTTGTTTGGGTGGAAACACTGCAATATTTTCTAACTCTGTCCTATAGCCTGGGATGAAGAAATTGTTTTGAATGACTAGTTGAAAGCTGAGCTGTCTTTGATGAAATTTTGAAATTTGTTTTGTTTTGTTTTTAAAACCATAGCTAATTTAAAATTAAAACCAGGCTGAAAAATGAGCTAAAACAATTTTGTCTTCATTTTGACTAACAAAATCATGTATATTATTCCTTTTGCCAAGTCATGTGTAAAGAAAATAAAATATAGTTTCCACTGAAAGGAACTAGGCAGTTAGTTGTATAAGGAGATTTTTCATAGCAATGTCTGGAAACATTTTTGGCTTACAAAATGGTGGGGAAAGGTTGCTCCTTATTATGTGACTATTAGTCCAGTGTTGGCATGAAAACCAATTGAAGAATTCTGAATGTTAACAAAGCCTTGAAAAACTAATTTCGGTTGAGCAGCAAGCTGCAGAAGCTTCTGGGGCGCACATTGGATCTGGATGCAGGGAGGTGACAGAGAAGGCATACAAAAGATCTACAACCTTGAGGGTGAAAATGCAGCTGAGCCGCTGGCAGCTGTACAAGCAGGTGGGGTGGACTGGAATCTGAAACATCCTCCGAACACAATACTGCATGGAGCAAAACAAAGCTTGCTGTCGCTCCTTGCCTCGAATTGTTTTTAATGAAAAAAATAAAGGGAAAGTGAGATTGAAAAGTGGAAAGAAAATGGTCAGTCTGGTACACTCTCCCAGTGTCTGCAATCACTGAGCCAAAACACTCAACTTCAGCCCAGTCTTTCTTGGTTTCAGATGCAAACCCTGTTAAAAATGACTAGCCCTGGGAGGATGATGGGGAAGTCATGTAAGTGAAAGCAGCGATAACACAAGGGGTGGGCAGACTCAATTTTCTTGGCACTGTGGCACAGTCACAGGTCATGGCATCATCTCATTGTTTGAGCCAACAATATTACAATGAGCTTGCACTCTCAGGGAATAATCATTAAGAGAAAAAACCCAGGAAGGATTCCTTGATCTCTACTAATCTACAGATGGTGACCAATGACCATTGCACAATACAAAGTTGCAAATAACGCAAAGTAGCAAGTAAATAGAACTTACACTCATAAAATAATACTCATATAGACTATGATAGATACTATAATAGTTTTATATAGTGATACTATAAGTAGCTGATAAGAACTTTAAAATAATTATTATGACTATGTTGAAGAATTTATAAGAAGAGAAGGAAAGAATGGGTGAACAAATTGGGAATCTCATTAAAGAAATGGAAACTGCAAAATATAAAAGCCTTGACATGAAAAATATAGCATCTAAAATTTTTAAATGTGTTGATTCCATAGCCTAATAAGTACCACAAACTAAAGGATAAGTGAGTTTAACAAATTAGTAAAAATGATCTAAACTGAAGAATAGAGAGAAAAAAAGTTTAAAAAAGAATAATGCACAAGTGTCCAGGAGGATAACATCAGTTCTTCAAACATGTATGTACTGTACTTACCAGAAGAGAAGACGTCAGATGCACAAACAAAGAAGACACAAGAAACTTTGCATTTCCATTTATCTGAATTTTAAGATTGGTCAAAGTTAATACAATCTAGCACCATTTATGATGCTAAAAACCAGAATACTGGTTTGGGATAAAAATGAACTGGAAATGTGCCTAAGGGAAATTTTTAGGTTAATGTCACAGCTCTATATCTTGATTGGGGTATTGGCTATAGTCATATAAATTTGTCAAAACTCATCATATGAGCTAAATGTCTGTATATTTTGCCTGCTGTAAATATATCTAAATTTTAAAAACTGAATCATTATAATATTTTAAGCAAAAAAGTTTTACTTTTTAGAGATAAGCAGTGAGACACTAATGCACCAACCATAGACATTTTGGAATTTGCTTTGAATTAAGATAGAGTTTAGGAAGTGGATAGAACCACATATGAACCAAGAATGATAATTGCCGTGAGTTGATAATTGTTAAAACTGAGTACCTGCACATGAGATTCCTACTGTAATTCTTTCCACTTTTGTGTGTGGTTCAAATAGTTCAATGAACAGCTTTTATGAAAGATTTATTTCTCTTGATTTGAAGTAATACTAGACGACTCACAATTAAAGATCTATCTTAATTTTTTTTAATTAAATGACAGCTGTGTACATTAATGCAATCATGGGGTACAATGTGCTGGTTTTATATACAATTTGAAATATTTTCATTGAACTGGTTAACATAGTCTTCATGGCATTTTCTTAGTTATATACCCAACAAAATGAAATGCTTAAACTATGAGAGACTTTGTAGAATCTAATCAGATACAGGAGTGACATCAGAATTCTGGACTTCCATCTTACCTTCACTCCGGGGTGTAGAATAATGATCAGAACAACCTTCTCAACTTATTATCAATCAATCTTTTTCTTACCTATAATTTAAAAATAAAATAATAGTGTCAGAAGCCAATGCTATATACAATTTTCAATGATGTATTGCTTTTCTGACCCAACATGTCAGGTACGTGTCAGGTAAAAACATTCCCTGACATTCTCCATTTCTAAGATTTTTCTTAGTGCTTTCTGAATAGCTATAAACACAAGGCTTTCCCATTATAAATTAGCATCTGAATACATGATACACCCCCCTCCTTCCCAGCCCCAATATCCAGACACACACATATGCTGCTATTCAGCATGCACTTCACTCTTAGACTTACCCTAATAGAACAAAATAACAGAATTTGAAAATTGACAAACTACAATGAAAATTTGCTACTCTTTGATGAAGTTATAAATTAGAAACTTTTGTGCTTTCTGGTTTAAGGAGTTTTTTTTTTTTTTTTTTACTTACAATTGTTTGTTTTTGACATTTGTGAAGTTAAACGTACATGTAAAAAGTGTACAACATAAAAAGTTTAAACTTTGACGGAGTGAACAGCACACCCATGTAACTACCATCCAGATGAAGATGCAGAGCAATTTTGAAACTCTTAAAATGCTCAAATCTAGTCACTACCCTATCCACAAAAGTAATTAGTATCCTGACTTGTGAAAGTAGAGCTCATTTTTATTTACACAGTTCTATACTTTAATATTTGTGGGTTGATACGATGTGGAGCATTTTGAGACTGGCTGATTTTGTTTAACATGCACAGGAGCAGCTCATGTACTGAGTAGTTGTAGATTATTCAATCTCATGTTGTATGGTATTCCCTGTGGAAATACTCCACAATTTGTTTCCAGTTAGAGAATATTATGAATAATGCTATTATGAACATTCTAGAATATATCTTTTGGTAGACATTTGTATGAGTTTCTGTCAGATATATACCTGAGTGGAATTTCTAGTTCATAAACTGAATGTTTAGCCAATCAGTCACCAAAGTAATTACATCAGAGTATACCCCCTTGAGTAGTACATGAGAGTTCTGATTCTTCCACATTTAAAGCAACAGCAGGTAAGATTGGACTTCTCAGTTCAACCATTCTGCTTACGTGTGGGTATTACATTGTATGTATACATGGGCTTGTATAACAGTTTCATTAAGGTCTAATTGAGTTATTAATCTATGTGTAAAATACATCATTTGCTAAATTTTGACATGTGTATACATCTTTGAAATCTTCCCTATAGTCAAGACAAAATAATGAATATATATGTGTATATATATATATATATATCCATTATCCTACAGTCTTTTTTCTGTCCATTTTGATTTCTCCCTTCCATTCCTTCCTCTCTTGGTTTTTGTGGTTGTTTCAGGCAGGAGGGTAAATATGATACCTGTTACTTTATCTTAGCAAAATTAAAAATTGTCCCATGCTTATAATTTGCATTTTCTTGAGTGTTGTTAACATGCAATAGTGTTTTATGGGTTTTTTTTAACGTTTCTTTTGACAATAAAGAAAGAAATAATTAGTAGAATTTTTGCTATAATCTCTCAGTCAAACACATGGAAAGTTTATCATTTCACTCTGTGAGATCACAGCTCAGCTGTCATCATATAGTTGGTATCAACTTATTCATATTTTATACATAATACTTACATCTTGGGCATCCAAATGTGGCAATCATTTCATAAATAATCCTCCATATATTTTAATGAAGAAAAACATTAATTAAATAAAATGGCAGTGAGTTTTAAAGGTTATAAATTTTAGAGGGTATTTAAGTTGTCTGTTAACTAACTAGAACCTTTCTATCCTACCCTGGTTATAAAACAAATAAGAAATAAGGAATAAGATACAGAAAAATCAGATTTTCAACTTTATTAAGCTGATATTGAAGAATATAATGTAAGCACTATGTGCGATTCTAATCCAAGACTTAGACAGATTTCCCTATTCAGTTAAGGCATCACTGGGCCAAATAAGGCTTTCCTTCACATGTAGACAGGGAAGAGAGAGTATGGGCCACACACATTCAGATTTCCCCTTTAAAACCAAGAGTTTTATGTCACTCTTACTTTCAGGAGAACTGATAGGGTAATAGAGAGTTGTCATTACCAATAGAACTCAATGAATGGGTACAAATTTTGAGGGTTTTAATAAGAGGTCAGAAGCTTTTTTTTCCTTTAGTCCATTGATTCAAACATTAAGTCTTTGGTCAACTAAGAATAGGGCTCTCTGCCTTAGGAGGAGAGAACTACCCCTCTCAGGAGAGCTCTGTTCTCATCTTCATGAGACTCAGATCCTGAGGTGAAGTATTACTTCATTAGACGTCCTCCTGGAGTAAGTGCTGGATGACAGAATTTTGCCCCAAAGGGCTCTAAAATAGGTCAAAACCGTACGTTCATTAAATCAATCTCAAGGCTCCAACCAAGGCTGAAAACCCCAAACTCTATTTTATGTCCCATTCCAAATGCATTTCATGTGAGTAGCCCATCACAGGTTCTACAACAAGACAAAGCAAATTCACAAAACTACCACAATAGTAAAATGCTGACAACAGTCAAAGGCAGCAAGTTTTAATATGAATCCCTACTGCTATGGATTTTGTGAGGAGAAATTCAAGTCTTCTAATCAATTATTTTGCAAATTGAAGTCAAAGAAATTTAAATTCAAAACAAGTGTTCTTACCCTTGTCAGTTATTTCAGAACTCAAAAGTTTTGTTAGTTTGATATGAAATCTCTGATTTGTATTACTTTTTAAACATTTCAGAGCCAATTTCTTTTAAAAACAGACACAATGCTATTTTGCATTGTTCTCCACAGCCACAAAAATTTATAAAATGCTCATTCTTAGCTTATAAGCAGTTGTCCTGGCCAAAATTATGTTTCTAGAATCTAGCACTTAAGAGTTAAGAAGGACCATGGCAAAACTTGTGTGCTGGTTTAATCAATGAGGGTAGGTGGAGAAAATCTTGCTATCAGTCTTAGGTGCTACCTTGTGCCTTTGTCTAGAATTCATGACCTGTGAAATTTAACTTCAACTTGGAGATTTCTAAGTGAGAGAATAATTTTGGCACCTTATATTGGAGGAGAAGGCACCCAATTTATACTAACTCCTGCCTCTAAGGGAGTGCTATTTAAGATTCCATCATCTTGCAAAACTTAGAAACTTGCCTGAATCACTAGATTGTAAGCCAATTTATTTGCCATCCATTATTTTGTCATACAAAAATCTCTTAATCACCTATTCACTTTAGGCTACATTTTCCTACATTCAGAACTGCATTGAGGGTGACCTCAATCTAATCACAAATGGCATAGCCTCAGCCACAGTGGTTCTAAATTTTGGCAGTATATTTTAATCACCTAGGAAGCTTTAAATTACTGATAGGCAGGTGGAGCAAGATGGCGGCCGAGTAACAGCTTCCTTGCAAGTGGGCACGATGAGACTGGGGAGAGAGGACTTCAGACATCTCTGGCAGGTGGGATCTGCCCAGAAACTTCCCTTTGGGGACACAGGGAGACAGCAGGAGGCTTCTGGACATCCTGAGGAAGGCAAAAGCAGCGGAGATTGGACAAGTGGTTGCGTCTGTTCATTCGGTCTGATCCTGTTGGTGGCTGTGGGTGGGGCAACAGTGGAACTGCAGGCTGGAAAGGCCTTGCCTGTGAGCTGTTTGGGTTTCTTTTGGACTTGGCACTCAGTTGAACTGCCTTGGGAGAACTTGGGCAGGAGTGCAGAGGTTTTTGCCTGTTGTCTGGGGCTCCAGACTGGGTCACCGAGCCAGACGGAGCTGCCAGTGTTTGGTGGTGGGCTGTGTGGAGCCATTGTGAGAGAACTGCCCTGGAAAGCTCCACCCTCAGGGCCACATAACAGGCATCAGGCAGGAGCAAGTAATCTAGTGACTAAGCAGCCTAAAGGCGGGGACTGAGACGCCTTGCAGCCTTAGCCTTCAGGGGCATAGGGTGAGACCAGTTTTGGCACACTGGGTAAGTGGAGAGCCACTCTAGGAGTGATCCAAGCCACAGCGCTTTCCTGGGAAAGCTTCTGCTTAGCCCAAGTTAGCAATTTAAAGTGTCTTCTAAGCAGGCTGAGGAGGATTTAAGCTCTCCACCCTGCAGGGTTTGAGAAATCATTAGAAACACAGGATCACTCCCTATAAAGATCCAGTAAAAACAGAGTGATTCTGCCAGGGTCTGATCTGGGAGAGACACCTCCCCAACTCTGAAGACGGTCATAGTCAATAGTGAAAAATAAACATGAGGCGAAACCAACAGAAAAACTCTGGCAATATGAATAACCAGAGTAGATCAACTCCCCCAAGGAATGACAAGGTAGATGAAGTACAAGATCCCTTGCATAAGCAAATGGCTGAGATGTCAGAAGTTGAATTCAGAGTCTGGA
>CAUYON010089198.1:0-11822 GCA_963573935.1 Arctocebus calabarensis | reverse complement strand
ACCTGTGAGCTCAGGCAATCCATCCACCTCTGTCTCCCAGAGTGCTGGGATTACAGGCATGAGCCACTGTACCCGTTTTAGTCTACTTTTAAACATTGAGTGCCTCAGGGTTGAGTCCAGGCCCTTGTCTATATCTCCCGTGAAACTGTTTCTCTTTCCCAGTGTACTCAATTTTGATATGAGGACAATTAATGACACAGTGGGGGTGGGGAAAGGGGAAAGCAGAGAGACAAAGAATGAGGGAGGGGTGGGGAAAGGAAGAGCAGAGAGAGGGGGAAGGAGCGACAGGGAAGGGGTCTTAGTGTGTGACACACCTTTTGGTCAAAACAGATTTTAAGAGGGACTTTACTTAACAAATGCAACCAGTGTAACCTGGTTTCTTGTACCCTCAATGAATCCCCAACAATACTGTTTCACTTGATGAAACACTGCTTTACTCATTTAAGGCATAACTTCCCATTTTCCCTACTTTTTCTCTTGCTTCTTCCACCTAATCTGTAATGATCAAGCCCAGTCAAATGCTACAGCTCTCAAGTCAAACCTACTTGTCTCCCTCTCTGCCAGTACCTTTCCTCCTGAGAGATGTGGATGGCCTTTCTAACTGGGCTTGACATCACCACCGGAGTGCTTCTTTACCAGACTGAATTTTTAAAACTCTTAAGAATCTCATTCCACTGCTGAAAACCCAAATGTGAACTGATAAAATCCAGTATAAACTAGGTCCAAGACACTAAATAATCTTGCTTACTTTTACTCATTCACTTAAGCCCCTCTCAATTTTCCAGCTTTTTATATATGCTTTCCCATTAGACTTGAGGGTTTTTTTTTTCTGTCTTCCCTCTCCCAGTTTCTACCTCTTTATGGGAAGTCTTAATTGCTTTTCCTCACCAGACTATACAATATCATATTCTCACAACACTCTATATTATTCCTTCATAGCATTGATAACTATGTAATTAGCCTCTGAGCCCCTTATGAATTAGAATCCCATGTTTTCTTTATCATGCAATTAGGGAGCCTATAAATATTTACTATGCTAACTGCCAACTGCATGCAGGACACTGCGCCACATGTGGGCAGAGTGGCAGGTGGCCTAACCAGCAAGGATCATCTTGTGCAGCCTGTAGTTTAGCAGGAAGAGGGAGGGGACAAAAACAACACAGACAAAAAGCAATTACAACTTGTGGTGCACAACATCAACGAAACTGAGTGCTTTGGAGGAAAACCATCCATCAGTCACCAGGCTGGAGACTGACCCTTAAGAGTCATCATAGCATAGTAAGAACAGCATTCCATCCTAGCACTCTGGGAGGCTGAGCGGGGAGAGTAATCAGGAGAGAGTAAGAACAGCATTCCTGACTCAGCGCCCGTAGCGCAGTGGTTAGGGCGCCAACCACATACACCAGGCCTGGTGAGTTCAAACCCAGTTTGGGCCTGCTAAACAATGACAAAAAAAAATAGCCAGGCATTGTGGTGGGCACCAGTAGTCCCAGCTACTCGGGAGCCTGAGGCAAGAGAATCACTTAAGGCCAAGAGTTTGAGGTTGTTGTGAGCTCTGAGTACTATACCAAGGGCAACACAGCGAGACTCTGTCTCACCAAAAATAAATAAATAAAAATAAAAAAAAAGAACATTCTATCCCAGCACTATGGGAGGCTGAGGCGGGAGAGTAGCTTGAGCTCAGGAGTTCCAGACTTGTCTGAGCACGAGACACCCCCCCCACCCCCCGCACACACACACACACACTCATTAGAAAAATGAAAAACCAGCCAGGCAATGCACCTGTATTCCCAACGGCTTCCGGAGTGATGCCCATAGCCCAAGTCTGAGGTTGTAGTGAACTATGACGCCACTGCACTCTGCTCAGGGTATAGTGTAGGACTCTGTCTCAACAACAAAAAATAGCATGCCAAGCAGTAGGCACAGGTTCTGCAGGGCCTTGAGAGGGTCACAGAGGTTGGCTGATTTGAGGAGCTTAAAGGAAACCAATGTGGCTAGAACACCACGGACAAAGGAGCACCAGATGCACTTAAAGGCAGACACGAACCACAGCAAAAACAAACTCAGAACATGGTGAGGAGGCCGGGTGCAGGGTACCGCCTGCAACCCCAGCACTCTGGGAGGCTGAGGCAGGAGGGTCCCTTAGCCCAGGAGTTGGAGAACAGCTTGAACAACAGCAAAGACCCTGTCTCCACTGAAAATAGAAAAACTAAGTGAGCAATGTGGTGGGCACCTGTAGTCCCAGCTATTTGGGAAGCTGAGGCCGGAGGATTGCTTGAGCCCACGAGTTTGAGGTTGCTATGAACGAGGCTGATGCCCTAGCACTCTACCCTGGGGGACAGAGTGAGACTGTCTCAAAGAACACCCCCCCCCCAAAAAAAAAAAAACTGGCGTGAAGGCGATTTTTTCTCCTTCAATTTCTTTAAGAAAAAAATCTAGCTGCCTTATAGAGAATATTCTGGAAGAAAGCCAGCAGAGAGAACATCAAGACAGTTTAAGCAAGAGATGGGGGGAGTGATTTAGATCAGTTACAGTAATATGTAAAACTAACCATAATTGTGAGTAAACAGAGGGAAAGAACACGATGACATCAAAGACCTGACCTGAACTTCAGCGACCTGGGTAGTAACTTGACTTCTGTAAAGAAAATACATTAACTTTAAAGTGAGAATTTTCCAGGCTTGACCATGAAAATATTTTTCTTTTCTAATGTTGATATATTCCACTGAATTACCATTCTAAAGAACTGACCTTGGTAAATGCTGTTTGAAAATGGCATTTATTCGGCCAGGTGTGACACTCAACACTAATCAAGATGAAAGGGTCAGAATGGGCAGACCAGGCAGCAAGTGAAAGGGTGAGGCAGATGTATTTGTTCAGTGGAGACGTCTCGAGCAGGCGAGGTAGCAGTTTGTGACTGGAGAAAGGGAATCGGAAATCATGATTTGGAAGTAATACCTGTGTTTTCATTATGGTGAGATATAAGGCTCCCACTTAGGGAGGAAGAGATTGCTTAAGTTAGAGGCACCACTAATGGGAATAAGCAAGGTTATTGGAGAAAACAAGTATGTTCATCACTCAGTACCGCTGGAAGCCACAATTATAAAAATTAATAGTGCTGTAAAAAATAAGCATGTGAAACTTTCTATCTGGATGCCTGACAAGGTGACATTTAAGGTATGAAATGATAGATGAGGAATCAGTCCTAGAAATGAGAGGAATAAGCATTCCAGATAGACAATATGAGTAAAGGATGTGTAGAGAGGTTAATAGCATTAAGGAAGTAAGACAACTGGATTTTAATCAAAGTGAACTCACATGGCTTGGTGCCCATAGCACAGTGGTTATGGAGCACACAAACATCAAGACTGGCAGGTTCAAACCTAGCCCAGGTCAGGTAAAACAATGACAACTCCAACAAAAAAATAGCCAGGCATTGTGGCAGGTGCCTGAAGTTCCAGCTACTTGGGAGGCTGAGGCAAGAGAATCACCTAAGCCCAAGAGTTTGAGGTTGCAGTGAGCTATGATGCCACAGCAATATACCAAGGCTGAAAAAGTGAGATTCTGTTTCAAAATAACAACAAAAAAACAAAGTGCGCTCACTGTTCCACAAATATTAGTGGGTATATTCAAAAGATTAACCACCAATACAATAAAGGAATCAATTAGGATGGAGAAATTGACCAATAATAGTCACCATTTGTAAACAGATTGTACAGCTGAATTGGGGCATGCATGTTGATTATCAGTCTTGGCTGAACAAATGACATTTTAGATCACTTACTCAAAGTAAGTTCTCTAAAATGTGAACTCAATTAGGGCAGAATTAAATAAAATTGAAAAACCTTTGGCTAACCTAACTAGAAACAGAAAAGAAAATCTCTAATATGGTCAATCAGAAATGATAAAAAAGAAACAACACACACCTCAGAAATCCAAAAAATCCTCAATGATTACTACACAAAACTCTATTCTCAGAAATATGAAAATCTGAAGGAAACGGACCAATATCTGGAAGCACACCATCTTCCTAGACTCATCCAGGAAGAACTAGTAATTCTGAATAGACCTACATCAATCACTGAAATAGCATCAACTATACGAAATCTCCTAAAAAAGAAAAGTCCAGGACCAGATGTCTTCACATCAGAATTCTTTTTTCTTTTTTTGTAGAGACAAGAGTCTCACTTTGTCACCCTCGGTAGAGTGCCTTGGCATCACACAGCTCAGAGCAACCTCCTACTCCTGGGCTTCTCTTCCTCAGCCTCCTGAGTAGCTGGGAGTACAGGTGCCCACCACAACACCCAGCTATTTTTCTGTTTTGCAGTTTGCCAAGGCTGGGTTTGAACCTGACACCTTTGGTATATGGGGCCGGCGCCCTACTTGATGAGTCACAGGTTAGATGAGTCCCTATCCACCCCCCTTTTTTTTAATAGAGTCTCACTACATTGCCCTGGGTAGAGTGCTATGGCTTCACAGCTCACAGCTACCTATTTATTCTTGGGCTTAAGCGTTTCTCTTGCCTCTCCCTCCCAATTAGCTGGGACTATAGGCATCTGCCACAACGCCTGGCTTTTTTTTTTTTTTTTTGGTTGTAGTTGTCATTGTTGTTTGGCAGACCTAGGTTGGATACGAACCCACCAGCCTTATGTGGCTGGTGCCCTAACTGCTGAGCTATAGGCGCTTACCTTTCACATCTGAATTCTATCTAACCTTTAAAGAGGAACTAATACCTAAATTATACAACCTTTTCCAAAACATAGAAAAAGAAGGAATACTTCCCAACACATTCTAGGAAGCGAATATCACCCTGATCCCCAAACCAGGAAAGGATCCAACAAAGAAGGAAAATTATAGACCATTGTCACTAATGAATATTGATGCAAAAAATATTCAATAAGATCTTAGCAAACAGAATTCAACAACACATCAAAAAAATTGTACACCATGATCAAGTTGGTTTTATTCCAGGGTTACAAGGTTGGTTCAACATATGTAAATCTATAAATATAATACATCATGTAAATAAAACTAAAAAAAAAAAAGATTCTCTCAATTGATGAAGAAAAAATTTCTGATAATATCCAGCACCCTTTCACGATCAGAACACTGAAGAAAACAGGAATAGATGTGACAATTTTTAAACTGATGGAGGCCATCTCCAGCAAACCCACAGCCACTATCATGTTGCATGGAGTAGAACTGAAAACATTTCTACTCATATCTGGAATTAGGCAAGGATGCCCATTGTCTCTGCTGCTATTCAACATAGTAATGGAAATCTTAGCGATTGCAATCAAGCAAGAGAAGTGATCAAGGGTATCCAAATAGGGTCAGAGATCAAACTCTGACTCTTCACAGATGCTATGATCCTATACCTGGAAAATCCCAGGTACTCACTTACAAAACTCTTAAAAGAGATCAAGGAACACAGGGTCTCAGGATACAAAAATCAATACTTACAAATCAGTAACTTTTATAAATGCCAACAACAGTCAAGCTGTAAAAATAGCCAAGGACTCTATTCCATTTACAGTAGTGCCACAGAAGATGAAATATTTGGGAATTTACCTAACACAGGACACGAAAGATTTCTACAAGGAAAACTATGAAATTCTGAGAAAAGAAACAGCTGAAGATGTTAACAAATGAAAAAACATGCCATGCTCATAAATGGGAAGAATCAACATTGTTCTTCATTCTAGTTGTTGAAAATGTCCATACTACCCAAAGCAATCTATAGATTTCATGCAATCTTTATTAAAGCACAACTGTCATACTTTAAAGAGCGTGCAAAAAGTGCTTCGTTTTATATGGAATCAAAAGAAACCGTGAATAGCCAAGACATTACTCAGAAATAAAAACAAAGCAAAAGGTATTATGTTACCAGACTTCAGGCTATATTATAAATCTATAGTGATCAAAACAGCCTGGTACTGGCACAAAAACAGAGAGGTACATGTACAGAACAGAATAGAGAACCAAGACATGGACCCAGCCACTTATCATCATTTGAACTTTGATAAGCCTATCAAATACATTCAGCAGGGGAAAGATTCCCTATTTAACAAATGGTGCTGGGTAAACTGGCTGGCAACCTATAGAAGACTGAAACTGGACCCCATTTTTTACCATTAACAAAAATTGATTCTCACTGGATAAAAGATTTAAACTTAAGACATGAAACTATAAAAGTACTAGAAGAGAGTGCAGGGAAAACACTCGAAGAAATTGACCTGGGAGAATATTTTATGAGGACAACCCCCCCAAGTGATTGAAGCAACACCAAAAATATATTACTGGCATCTGATCAAACTAAAAAGCTTCTGCACAGCCAAGAGTACAGTGAGTAAAGAAAACAGATAACCTTCAGAATGGGAGATTTTATGCTTCTAACAAAGGTCTGATAACTAGAATACACAGAGAATTCAAACTAAGCAATAAGAACAAATAAACCCATTTCTATGTGGGCAAGAGATTTGAACAGAAACTTCTCTGAAGAAGACAGGTGCACGGCCTACAAACACATGAAAAAATGCTCATTATTTTTAATCATCAGAGAAATGCAAATCAAAACCACTTTGAGGTATCATCTAACTCTAGTAAGATCAGCCCACATAACAAAATCCCCAAACATCAGATGTTGGTGTGGAGAGAAGGGAACACTTCTGCACTGCTGGTGGGAATGCAAGCTAATACGACCTTTTCGGAAAGGAGTTTGGTGAATATTCAAGGAACTAAAAGTAGATCTACTGTTTAATCCTCCATTTCCTCTACTAGTTATATACCCAGATGATCAGAAATCATGTTACAACAAAAACATTTGCACCATAATGTTTATTGCAGCCCAATTCATAATTGCCAAGACATGGAAAGAGCCCAAGTGCCCATCAACCCATAAATGGATTAACAAATTGTATATGTACACCATGGAATACTATATAGCCATAAAAAGATGGAGACTTCACATCTCTTATGTTTACTTGGATGGAGATGGAACATATTCTTTTTAGTAAAGTTATCTCAAGAATGGAAAAAAAGTATCCAAGGTACTCAATACGACTATGAAATATTCAATATATAATCATGTACACACTCAAAGGAATGATAAAACATAACTAGAGTCCAGAAAGTAGAAGGAAGAGGAAAGGAGAGGGGAGGCAAGGGGTGGGAGGGTAATTGGAGGGACCGCACCTAATGTGCACAAAGCAATGGTACATTTCAAAACTATTAAGAAAATAGTATAATTGTCTTACCACAAGTAAGCGAGGTGATGGATGTGTTAATCAGTTCGATGTAAGCATTTTGCATTATGTATTAACTCAGTATACTGAACCCCAATGCATCAATGTATATAGTTATGATTTAATAAAAAAATAAAATGCAATTAGGCTGTGCAATGGATTCTTTCAGGGGGAGCTTGAATATGCAATTTAAAAAACGTGTTTGATCAAAGAACTAACCTTCCATCCCCTTGGTATCTTACTATGTTTTGACAAAGGCTGCCTTCTGCTGCATTTCTTGCCAGCTCTTCTCATGTCTGTCGGTCTCTTTCTGGATTTCAGTAAATTACCCTTATTCTGACTCCCATCATTTTTTTGTTTGGACTATTCTCAAGTCTCCCAATGAATCGCTCACTTACCCAGTCTATCCTCTATACCCATGCTAATTCCTTCTAAAATTGCTACCTGCACTCAGTAACAACTTAGAAAGATAAAAGACTAAATCTGGCATATGGCAATCTTTGTGATCCGACCCATCTGCCTCTTCAGCTTCTCCAATATCCTGACCTTTCTATTCTGCAATGACTGACACTAATGCCTCTTCATATCTCTGCACCTGGGAAACCTTGTCCCTTTTGATCATTTGATATGCAAACATTCATCTTTCAAAACTCACTGTCTCCACAAAGACTTTGACATCTACCTACCTACTTTTCAGGGCATTCTCTTTGATGCCTCTAGCTGCAGTAATTGTGTACTTTCATCTCAATACCTATGGCAACTGCTATTGCTTAAATGATCAAAGTTTGCTTTATTAAAAAGCTTTGGCCCTTTAAAATAATAAACTATGCTATATCTAACAGTTCTAAAAATTTCTAAAACTTGTTTCACTTAGAACAATGATGTATTTTGAATAACATTAACCTGTAACGTATAAATTCTTTGGGTCTAGAAAAGGAAAAAGATACTTTTTAATGATGAAACTTTAGGCAAATTTAGGTTGCAGGAAGAAAATATCTCAAAGATAATAGGTGGAGGAAAAGTACACCATAAAAAAATGATTCTTTTTTTTTTTTTAATATGTAGGCATTACATTCCATATAAAATCTTAGCAACATGCTGTTCTACACATTCATATTTATTTTAGATCTTGATTTTTCTGTACCATGCTACAAAGCCTACTCCCCCCATAATTACTTCCAGCATATATTACCTGGAATATAAAAAATATCATTAAATGTTGGCAAACTCTTTCCTTGACATGTTAGAGAACAATTACAGAAATGTTTATTTGTAAAATTTTAAGCTGATGAGCAAAAGAAAACCCTTAACACATTGGCATTTTTGCTTTCACTCAATGGTGGTTCATTCCTGTGAAGACGAGAGCAAACCACTCCTACTGCACTGTACTGGGCAGTGCTGCCAAAGAGCGAGGTCAGGATCTAAGAAAATTGTACAGAAACGTTCAATTGTTAACAAAAATTTAATATTAAAATTATTCAAAGATATTTTAATTACTGTTAATTTAGGAAAAAACATTTATTAATCACCCATAAAACACTTTTATTTTAATAAATAACAATGGGCTTATCAAAGGGTAGAAATTTTAATGTCAAGTTTTGTGCATATTGGTAATAAACCTTAAGGAGGTAAAGTCAACTATTCAATAAAACCCAAAGGCCCTAAAAATAAAACTGTAATACTTTAATAAAACTTAAAAAAATATTTTCCTAAAGAAAATAGTTCACTCCTTGACCATGCTCATTTATTCAGAGTACCAGCGATTTCAGTTAAGGATAAGTGCTTCATTTTTCCTGCAAATCTGATGTTGCATGGGGAATAGACACATTTTCATATCATCACAATATCATCAGTGTCTCAGGCCAATAATATTGTGAATGCAACTATTTTATAACAAACACAAAGTAAAAAATCAATGCTACTATTTATGGCAAATAGAAACAAAAGTAAATATCGAAAGGAAGCTTCCTTTTGTTTCCAGCACAGATTTTAGCTGGACTTTAAATGAAGGTCATCAAAAACTCACCTGAAATAACCTCTACCTCTGGCTGTGAATCCACAGTATAAATAGACAAACCCTAAACTATAAGAGCTAACCATATATGAAATAATCAAAATAATCAATTGTAACAACTAATACTGCTCTTAAAGACCAATCTAATGAAAAAAGTATCATTAGATATGGTGAGAAAATACAGACAATTCTGTACAATCTAACAACTATAAACAATAAAATCAAAACTTCCAACTTCCTTATAGAAAGTGTTTCATCTATGTTATTATAAATGTTAAGGACTCTTGTATTTTATAAACACAAGATGGGCTCACTTTGATGATATCAATTTTAAGATTTATAAAAATGTTTAAAAAAATCTTTCCACAAAACTTTATACAGTTTAAAGCTATATACCAATCTATAAATCTCAGAAATTGGAGGAGGGGGGAACCTTTATAAGATCACATGTATAAAACAAGAAATGAAATGTGATTTTATTTAAGGCAATACTGGGCTACTTCACAAATCACCACCTCAAATATTTATACTGCTCCACACGACTAGTTTCTATCACATTCACAAAGGATTTTTTTTAATACCAAATGTTTAAAATCTTCAATGTAGTAAATTCTTTATTCACATTTCCATTATATTTCATGGACTCATAGTAACTATATTCAATTAGAAGCAATGGGAAAAAACTGTAGCTACAGAAACTGCTAGGGAATCTGCTTTAATTTCTCATGAATACCACCCAAGAACCCTGGGTGGCAAATTTACAAAGCAGAAAAGTGTTTGATATAATGTGCCTACTTTGTAATCTTGAGTAACCAAAAGTAATCTTGAGATTATCTTGTAAATAAATGTTTCATGTAAAAATCAACGAACTATGGCAGAGCTTCTAGTTTTAGTTAAAAAAATTCTTAATTTAAAATAACAAAAGAATAGTTTTAAAAACTTGATCACTTAGTTAAAAATTAACATTTCAAATATAAATGTGTCATTTAATACTTTAGACTTACAGACTGCTGGTGGCAGCAAAATGATTTACAGTAATAAATATATACAAAAAAGGTATCTACAAACAAAGAGTACTGTTACACATGAGCAGTGACCTGCTGACACAGACCAATCACACAGATAACTCAGTTAAGTTCATGGGAAGGGCAACTGGGTGATAGAAATTTGAGGTTTAGCTCAATATTTACAATAAATGAAGTATTGATTCTGTTCATCAAGTCCCATAGGGATAAAAAAATGTTTTACATGACACATGTCATGTTTTTTTTTTTTTTTTTTGGCCAGGCTAATTCAGGTCGGCAACAGTAAAAAAAATGAGTTTCACAATTCTAGCATGCTTGATAGCTTCCTATTTAAAGTAAACCTATAAATGATGTATTTATAGTACATTATCAGTACTGTCCTCTGCCTATGGCTTTCCCTATACTGATTTCTTTCATAACAGACATATCTGGATCATTTGAATGTACTTCAAGTTTTTTCAGACTGACGGTAGGTTTCATTTCCTGAAGTTGCTTTAAGACAAGCTCAGTGCAATCTTTAAGATTCTTGTCTAAAACAATTTTTACATTATCACTGAATTGAAGCTGGGATGGGTTGGCAAACTGTACAAACATTTCACTTTCTTTACAAGGACATACATGATTTCCACTAGTCACAGCAGTCTTGTCAATATTTCTCCTTGAATTTGAATGGGATCCTTTTCTGGTTCCACTATATGGATGGTCTTTGTCAGTATTTTTCTTCTGTTTCACTGCAGACTCTTCAAGAAACTTCAGAAATGATACTTCAAATCCCATTGGTTTAAAGGAGCTCCAGTCAAAAGACGCAGGGTGCTCCTCAGTGGTCTGAATCCCCACCGCGGTCTCTTCCTCCTTATGCATAGTGCTTAACTCAACCACTGGTGTGGGCTCAGCCTTTTCCACTTTCCTTTTTTTATTTTGTAAGATATTTTTTTCTTTATTAACTCTCTTCAGATTGCTTGCTTTCTGCCTTTCTGGGTGGCAGGGGTTCTTTTCCTGAAAATCATTACTTACATTTGAAGAGGTATTAGCTTGGGCCTCCACACTTGTGCTATCTTCATTTATTAATTTTGTAATAAATAATTCTGTTAGCTCATCCATTTCATCTTTTTCATTTTTTTCGACTTCCTTCTGTGGAACTGTAGTTGCTCTTGAGTCACCACTTCTCTCTGATACACACGTGTCAGACTCTTTCACATCAATCTTATCATCTTCTTGCTCAGTTTCCTTTACTTGTGAGTTGCAACACTGTTTGAAGACAATAAGAAGATTTCGGTGTTGTGATGTAAACGCCTTTGATAATTTATGGCACTTACAATGTCTAATTATATTGCTTTCACTTGTAACAACAAAAGCACATCCCTTTATCATACATGGATATTGGGTTACAAATCTGCTTGTACACTCAGACAAGGCATCCTTTCTAGCCTTTATAGAATATACATGCTTTCCACGTTTCAGGGAATAAGGCTTATTTTCTTCAATCTGCACAATCTTTGCATTCTTGTTTTCTAAATTACTTTTTTTCTTTCGTTTGGT
>CAUYON010089195.1:0-65729 GCA_963573935.1 Arctocebus calabarensis | reverse complement strand
GCGATTCTCTTGCCTCAGCCTCCCTAGTAGCTGGGACTACAGGCGCCCGCCACAGCGCCCGGCTATTTTTTTTTTTGTTTTGCAGTTCGGCCGAGGCCGGGCTTGAACCCGCCACCTTCGGTATATGGGGCCGGCGCCCTACTTGCTGAGCCACAGGAGCCGCCCTGAGCTGATTAGTCTTATAAGAGGGAGTTCTGGCATCATGTCCTAGGGGTTGGTCAAGCTATCTGGGTTGGGAATCTTCTGGCTTGGGATTCTAGGCCTTAGCACTTGATTTTCTTACAGAAAATACTAAGCAAAGCAAAGGGGCAAAGTGAAAGGTCCCCAGAAATGGATTTTGAGCACCCAGAATGAGGGCTCGGGAGTTTACCACAATAGAGAAGGGTCTTGTCAGGATCTGACTCACAGTCCCAGAGGGGATCCAGAAGAGAGCCCAAGGTCCCTTCTCCCTCCTCCCCTGCCCTATGTGGCAATAGATGTGAGCCATATGCACAGAAGGGCACAGTGCCCCTCGCAGGCCTAGAGAGTGTCAGAACCCTTCTTGCCCACTGACTACATAGCAAGGCTTGGGGCCCCCTGGGAGTAAGGAGTCAAGAGGCCAATTTTGGGGTGGCAGTGCCCATGGGCAGCTGGGTTCTGCCATTGATACTTGGGGTTGCTGGGAGTTGTGGTACTATAAGGAAGCTTCTGGTGACACCCCCTAGCTGCCCTGGATCCTGGCTGCAAGGGGCCCTTTAAGCATCTCACCTGTGAGAGGTGGGGCTGGTAGAGAATTAATTTCCTGAGCTATTTTAATTTTGCTGTATTTAATTTGCTGTTTATTTTAATTAATTAACGATGGGTAATCACCTACTGTAACTTGCTGCCGCTGGCACTACGAAGAGTGGAAGGCCAGACCAAGTGATTGCTGGGTTTGCCCTGGGGGAGAGGGAGAACCTTGGGGGCCTGTCCCCCTCCTCTTTGCAACCTTCCCCCTCTCCCTGCTTATCCTTCCAGGGGGCCTTCCCCTGTCTCCTCACCTGAGGTTCTTTCTGTCCTTCTCTCTCCCCCACCATGTCTATTTCAAGGCCTCAGATAAAGTAACTGTGGCATGAGGGGCTTGGTCTGCTTCCTTGCCTATCCTCCAGTAAATGGTATTTTCGTGTCATAGGACAGAGGTCGAAGGGACAGGGAACTTGCCCTAGGTGGGGCTTGTGGGCTGTTGGGGGAAATTTTGAAGTTAGGGGGTCAATTTTTAAGAGCAGCCTACACATCCTCATCCATGTGGTCAGGATTTTAGTTATTAGTTAATCCGTAGGACTCCAAGGGGGTTTAGATTATTGCACTGGCTAGATGAGGAAGCTGAGGCTCAGAGAGGCTGAGTGATTTACACGAGTTCACACAGCAACCAAAAGTAGCAGGGCCTGAATTCTGGCCATAATTTGTCTAGCTGCATGGAAGGAGTTAACAGTTGGTGGGAGAGGAGGGGAAGTGGCTTGGGGATTAGGGTGGGGGGATTAGGTCAGAAGACTGATTAGGCCAGGAAATGGGGTCCTCTGGCTCTGGAGGATGTGGGGAGAGAAGGAGCAGGTCCCTGCCACAAGGGGCTTTCTGAAGGTGTGAGGTCTGTGCTACTTCTTTCCATTTCCTTGTGTATTTTCAGTTATCTATTAGGAATTGAGATTTGCTTTGTCACTGACTCTGTACCCTACAATGGGGACCCTGCCATGGCTAGGTGGAGCTCTACTTTTGCTTATTTAATGAACTTTTATTTATTTACCATGTCTCTTATAAACTTGTCTTCTTCCAAGTTTATAAATAGATACTTAATCATCCTTGCAGCCTTATTATTATTGTCCTTATTTTACATGTGAGAAAACTGAGGCTTCGAAAGGTTAACTGACTTGCTCAAGGTCACACAGTCAGTTCCTGATGGAGCCAGCCTTTGAACTTGGTAGACTGGGACCCAGAGTTCTTGTTCTGAACCATCATGCTATCCTGCCTGGTTTGTGCCCTAGGTGGGAGATGGGAGCCCTGAATTCCGAGGAGAGAAGGCATCTTTGGGGAGCCCTAGGGAGATCCTAGGGGAGCCCTAGGCCTGCCTTTGCTAACCCTAAGTCTAATAGGGCGGGAAAGCCCATAAATCAAGACCTGTTATTGGGGGAAACAGGCAGGCCGTCAGGGTATGCCTGGCTAGGAGGGTGCAGATCAGTGGTTAGGAAGCCTCTGTGGGACATGGCCCCTGCCACTATAGTGTTGGCCACCAGTGGGGGACATGGGAGGGGTTGGCCCCAGAAAGCTTGTTGTCTTAACTAACTGGAAAAACAAGGCAGATATGTGTAAACAGCTTTCAATAGTTGTATAAGACAATAGGAGAAAAACATCACAAAAACATGATGTAATTCAAAGAATTTGGGCTTTGAATCCTATGTATCCTTAGTTACTTGAACTCCTCTCTGAGCCTCAGTTTCCTCACCTGTCAAGGGAAAATATTAATGGCATGGATGCTACCAGGTTTGGTGAGGCTCAAATGAGATAAAACATGAAGGGTTTGATCCCTGGAGCAAGGGCTCAGTGGGGATCCATTCTGTCTAGATGCTAACACCTAACCCCTGGAGAGAGAAAAGGTCCCAACATCCCTGGGGTTGGTGTCAGAGCAGATTAGAATGGGATAGAGAGGATGGAAAGGGCACCAAGAGGCTCATCACTGGAGTCAGACCGCTGGGGTTCAAATCCCAGCCAGCCACAGCCACAGTGTGTTTCTTTCTCTTGCTGGACCTTGATTTCCTTGTCTGTGAAATGAGTCTAATAGTAATCCTCCTCCCTCTCCATGGGGTGTTATGAGGATTAAATTAACTAATTAACTTATTCAGCAATGAATATCAAGCACCTGCTGGGTGTCAGACATGTTTCCAGTCACTGCAGATAATAAAGGGTCAATATATGTTAGCAGTCTTATAATCATCATAATCTGGAAAGAGGGGGAACTGATCAGGAAGGAGGAATAAAGGAGGCTGAGGCTTTTAGAATGGAGAATAGCAACATGATGAAATGCTATAGGAATAATAATGGGCTGATACTGAGTGTTTATTATGTGCCAGGCACATTCACTCATGAGGCAGTGCTCACATTAGCTCCATTTCAAAGTTAGGAAACAGGTTCAGAGAGGTATAGTGACATGCCCAAAGAAACAGCTAGTAGAGGATGGAGCCGCAGTTTGAGAGACTTAGAGCCATGCTCTTAATCACAAAGCTGTAAACGTGATTAGGAGATGGGGTGGGGGTGAGGGCGTTGATCCAACAGAGGAAGGAGAAGGAGACCTGGCCAGGAGAGGGGCAGAGGGAGTAGAAAGGAAGGGACCAAGTGGACAAGGCCTTCAAATTCAGAAAACAATTAGAGCATGGACTAAGTCAGCGTATGCTCCCCAAGTGGGTTTTTCTAGCAATAAACAAGGCATGCGCTCAGGGAAGGGAGCAAGTAAAGTCTGGAGGGAGACCCAGAAGAGGTGGGTCTTGAGAAATGGGTGAATTGAAAGAGATGGAGAGCCAGAACATGCCAAGCAAGGCATAGGACCTCAGTAAAGGGCCCTGAGGTAAGAATGAACACTGAGGCTTGGGCTGAGAAGTGGGAGGAGATGGCTGAGTGAGGTGGAATAAGGGTTGGAATGACTGGTGGCCTCAGGGGCATAGAGAGGGTGACAGATTCGGAGAGGCTTAGCTAATGTAGAAATAGAAACACCCCCCTATCTGGACAGGAAATAGAGCATAGTGATCAGGAGGGCAGGCTCAGGAGTCAAACCCTAGCTGGGCTACTTCCCTCTGTGAGATCAGGACAAGTCACTTAACATCTCATTTCAAAATGAGGGTCATCAAAGTACCCCTCTCCTCAGTTGAGGTGCTCTGTGAACATGGATTAACATTCAGGCACTTTTCTAGGACACACTGCAGCGAATAAAATAGACAAAAATCTTCCCTCAAGGAGCTTACATCTAGAGGGTAGAACAGACAAGACAAAAACAAGTAAAATACGTGGTTTCTTAGACAATGATCAGTGCCAAGGAGGAAAAATGAATCAAGGAAGGGGCATACGGAGTGGAGTGCCCAAGTTCTAGGGTTATTGCAATTTTAAATAAACTTACAAATGGAGTCTATCGTTAGTATAGTTTGTATGGCAGGTTTTAGTAGAAAAAGCACTTTCCAGTTTATAAGGCAATTTATCCCTCATGAAAATTATGTGACATATAGGCATTGCTATCCCCATTTTATAGATGAAGACATTGCAGCTCAAACAGGACTATCTGAGTGACCCAGGAGGACAGTGCTAAACCGGCTGGCTCCTGGTGATTCCTTATGATGAGGAGGGGCTAGAGTGTTGTTCTTCAAAGTCTAGAGGACAAGAGGGAGAGGTGAACTGGAGAGGACATGAGCAAGTGCTGAGGTCAGTCAGTGTCCAGGTTGGAGCTGAGCTAGAGAGCAGGGGCAGGGCCTGTTTCCTGGAGCCAGAGCTATGGTCAGCATACCCTGGCCTGGCCAGATCAGGGTGAGTTCAGAGGGTGGCAGGACCCAGGGGCAACCCTGAGGGCAGAGCAGGGGCAGCAGGCAAGGCCTGAGACACTGTGTGATTGAGCAAAGGGGCAGAATGTGTCCAGAACTGAGTGTGTGGGTGGTATTGAGACTAAGGGGAGGGAAGAGAGGACAGGAAGAAGTCAGCCCCACTGACCAGATGAGAGGGAACAACGAAGGAGGTTGGCGGGGCCAGAGCTGGCTGTGAAGGCCCTTGAATGTCAGGCTAAAGACCTCAGCCTTGATGTTGTCATCAGCAGTAGGGAGCTATTAAAGGTTTCAGGGCAGAGACGCAGTGTCACAAGAATGGGATTTGAGGAAGATGTAGCTGGCACTAGGTGGAGAAGATTCAGTGGAGGCGACTGGAGGTGGGCAGTCCTCTGGAAGGCTGTCACAGCTGAGCGGGTAAGAAGTGATGAGGTCAGATCAGAGAGACAGCTAGGACTAGTGGAAGGAGAAGGCTTGGGAGAGGATATTCTGGGTTCTAGCCTTGAATCTGAAGGACCAGGGGCTAGTCCCTTGTCCTCTATGTGCCTTTGTTTTCCCATTTGGATTGAACTAAAAGGCACACCTCCTTTTTTACCATTTGGGATAAGGAGGCATTTTGAGAAGATGTTGAGGGTTAAGGGCTTTCCAGAAAAACAAAAAAGGTTTTGGTGAAAATGAATGGGTTTACAGACCTCCCAAAGCCTATCCATGGAACCAAGCTAGATGATCAATAATAATAAAATAGCAAGAAGCATTAAATGCTTTTTGCGGGCCTGGTGCTGGGCAAAGTGATTGGCCTCATGATCTTGTTAAAGTCATACGACAACCTACAAAATAAATACCATTTTTATTTTCTCTTTTACAGATGAGGAAATGAGGAGGCCTAGAGCAGTGAAGTGACTTGCCCAGAGTCAGACCTGAAATTTAAGCCTGGGCTTATCAGCTCCAGAGGTTGAGGTCTTAACCATAAAGGTTAGCCTAGGATTCTAGGATTTGAGAAGGAGAAATGCCAAAGGAGAGGACAGGTGTGGGAGTGTTTTCAAAGAAAGCCTTGGACATGGCAGAGCTGGAGGGAATGGGTGGGGAAGTAGTGGTGCCAGCTCAGCCCTAAAGTGAGGCACATGAAGTGGCTGGAGATAAAGATTTCCCCTAGAGTCCCCTGGGCTGGCTTCTATCTGCCCCATGACCTTCAACTTTAGAACCTGCTGGGAAGGCATAGAGCGTGGGGCTATTCCACCTTTTTTCTTTTCTGTTGCATATTGGAAGAATAGGAATTGTCTTGGGCATTACATACACTAACACTAAGGAAAGTTGGATAAATGAAAAGGTCCACGCATACTTTTTATACTATCCAACACCACAGCTAAGCAAAACAGGCCTCAAATAATCTGTGTTGCACACCCCTACTACTGTTAGCATCTTGGCCTAATTTTGTTCTGCCCTCTGTTGTGTAAGGCCTTACCCCTGACTCTTTGGCTCAGCCTCCAGTGCTTTCTGGAATCTACCCTCCTCTCCCATCACAAGACCATTGAGAAGGATCCATGGGCCTTGTTCTCTCTAGGGCATTTCTGAGGGGAGAAACACCCTTTCCATCCCAGAGTGGAATACTCTGGGGCCCATCTGTGAGAACTGAGTAGAATGTGGAAACTAAATACCAGAGGACTCATTTTAGGCCCCGGTTTAGATCCTCATCAGTAGCACCGTCTAAAACTATGGCAGGAGGTGATCTAGTAAGCCATGAGCTTTGGCTGGAATCTAAATTTATGGTGTGTTGAACTTTTGGACATCTAGAACAGGGTATTTCTGTAAATAGCTAGATAGTAACAATTTTAGACTTTGTAGTCCATTCACTGTCTGTCATGATTACTCAACTCTGCCATTGTACCTTGAAAGCAGTCATAGACAAGGCATAAACGAATGAGCTGGCAGTCTTCCACTAAAACTTGAATTATAAAAACAGAAAACATGCCGGATTTGGCCCACGAGCTATAGTTTGCCATCCCCTGATCTAGAAGCCTACTCCCCCTGAGGGGTATGTATAGATTTTAAACCTTATTAGACAGTGGTCTATGTCAACAAGATTGGTATGTCAGGTTGGAACTAGATCTACGGCAGGTTTACGTGGAAAACGATCTGGAGCCACACTCTTACTGGGATATTGGTAATTGGTGAGCAAGAAATGTACTAGATAGTATTTTTTTATTTTATTTTATTTATTTTTTATTTTCTGTAGAGACAGAGTCTCACTTTATCGCCCTTGGTAGAGTGCCATGGTGTCGCACAGCTCACAGCAACCTCCAACTCCTGAACTTAGGCGATTCTCTTGCCTCAGCCTCCCCAGTAGCTGGGACTACAGGTGCCCACCACAACGCCCGGCTATTTTTCTGTTTTGCAGTTCGGCCAAGCCCGGGTTTGAACCTGCCACCTTTGGTATATGGGGCCAGCGCCCTACTCAATGAGCCACATGCGTTGCCCCTAGATAGTACTTTAAAAGCAGCCTAAGCCATAATCTCTGGCTGAGCCTACATTAACAGACAGCTAAGGTAGGGTAGTATGGGATGGTGAGATTTAGACCCACACATAAGGCTGTGGTCTGGATATGGGGAAGTGGGTGAACTAAAGCCTCAGAGATATTGATCTAGAGTAGGCAAAGCCTTGGTCCTAAGCCAGAGCACCATACTATCCAGAACAGCACTATCCAATAGAAATATAATGGAAGCCACATAAGTAATTTTAAATTTTCTAGTAGTCACATTAAACAAAGTAAAAAGAAGTGAAATTAGTTTTAATAATGCATCTTATCTAACTTAATAGATCCAAAATATTATTTCAACATATAATCATTATAAAATTACTAAGGAGATATTTTACATTTTGTCAATTCTGGTACTTTAGAATGTATATTTTATACTCACAGCACATCCCAGTGTGGACTAGCCACATTCCCAGTGTGTGGTAGCACACATGGCTAGTGGCTATCCTATTGGACAGCACAGATTTAGAAGCAGGCATTTCTTTGGGACCAGAGTCCAGAGGAGTCATGAGCCAGAATGATCTGGAGTAAATAGGGTTGGACTTGCCAGAGGTTACACCCTTAGCAGCCTGGGTGTAGAATGACTCGGCCCAGGAGAACATCTGGGCTGTAGGTTGGGGAATAGAGGGTTGCTTCTCTTGGAGTCCTGATTGGCTGGCCTTAGGTGGAATCTCTGTTGGGACTCTGGGTCTCTCAGGGTATTTGGTGTCACCTCTGAGCACTGGTCCCCAGCTTCTCTCTCCCTCATTGCAGTTTCACCCCTGACTCTAGTCTGGTTTGGCCTGACCTGGCAGGTGTGTTGTAGGGGGGCAGGGTGGCAGCTGGACCCTTAAGAGAACAGGAGCTCCACCCCTTCAAGCCAGCTGCTGCAGGCCTTCCTGGACTGACTCTGTGGAAACAGGGGGCCCAGAGACAGAAATAAACTGCCAGGTTTCCGGGGCAGAGTGGGGGGCCTGGCAGCTTCCTTGCTTAGGGGTGGAGGAGGAGCAGGAAGCAGTTCTAGGCCCTGTCCCAGGCATTCCCCCTATCTCCCCTCACCCCTAACACCCCTATCGCCATGGCTTTGAGGCTGGGCTGAGTCTAGAATTTGATAGATTAGTGAACCCTGGGGACCCAGTAGTCTAGGACTGACACTTGGGAGCAGAGGGTTGTCCCTAGGGTCCTGGACCCAGCTTGGTGTGGATTTCTAGAACCATGTCCTGGGGGCCCTACTAGCTGCACCATGACGGGAACCGAACAGATTCAGAGGGCTGCAGTGGGGCTTTAGACTAAAAGAAGTTGGAAGATTTTTGTTGGACGCCACCTCTGTCACTAACTGGCCAAAGGCAACTTTGGGTAAATCACACTTTGAGCCTCATTTTCCTCCTCTGTAAATAAGGTGCAATGCTTGTTCTGCTTGTTTCATGATGAACACTGTGTGTTCAATGGTTTACTCAGACTCTGGAGCCAGAGGTTTCAGACTTTAGGCTCTACCATTGCATGACCTTTGGTGGGTCACTAACTAACCTTCCTGAACTTCAGTTTCCTCATCAGCAAAAAAAAAAAAGGATAATACTACCTTTTTTATAATCTAATGAGTTAATGCATGTTAATAATGTAGGGCAAGTGCTCAGTGTGCCATAGAGTAGTCACTAGGCACAAATGGGCTGTCAGTCAAAATGCTTTGTTCAAATAAAAAGGACTCTTTCCCCAGAAAGGGCCTTCTCTGACCCCCTCACTTTATAAATGGGAAAACTGAGATCCCCACACGTGTAGACATTTTTTCGCAAGGAGAAGGACACAGGAAGCAAATCCTTTATATGGTACCCATAGTATAAAGCCAGGTAGCTCAACCCCAATGTACAGGTAAGGAAATCGAGGCTGATGATTGGCCACTGGTGCACAGTGGCGCTATCCAGTTAGGCCTGAGTCCGCCGCTGGGGAGGGAGTGCCCTGGCCGCCTGCGTTGACCGGAGGAGGGGCGTACAGGTAGCGGGCGCCCTGGAGCCACCGCCCGAGCCCGAGCCGGGCGCGCTATTAATAATCCCGTGGCTCAGCCCGGAGGATGGCTAGCGCAGGACCGGGCTGCAGCCGGGCGCCTCCCGGGCCTGGGCCGGATCGCGGCGGCCCTCCCCTTCCTCCGCCACGTGACACCCCCACACACCCCTCCCCCACTCCGTGGGCAGCCGAGGCCCAAGCTGGCGGGCCGGGGGCCAGGAAAAAGCCGAAAACACTGAGCTTGGGCCGCTCCCCGCCCGCTCAAAATAGCCCCCGGCCGGGGCTGCCACGAATTCCGCCCGGCCCGGGGCGCGGGAAGGGGCGGCCCAGTCGGCCCCCACCCGGCCCGACGTGGCTACCCGGCCGGTTTGGACCGGGGTCGGGGGGGGGGCGGGCCGCGCGGCCGGCCGGCATGTGGCTCTCCTTCGGGGAGCCTTGGCAGCCCAGGCTGCGATCTGCGCTGGGATGATGGAGAGCTTCTGGAATTTCCTGCAGCTGGAGAGCGCGGCCGGTCGGGGGAGAGGGCTGAGCGCGCGACTGGGGAAGGGGCGCCTAGCTGCCCGACCGTAGGGGGCGCCTTCGCAGCGAGGGTGAGGGGGAGCGCGCGGCGCAGACTGAGGGGAAAAAGGGGAGACAGCCTCGTCCCTGGCCGCACTTTTCGGGTCTGGCGAGGGTCCAGTGGCGTCCCTCCCGGCCTGGGCTGCGGAGAGGGGCCAGGTGCAGGCAATGCCCCTCCCCCAGCCGCCTGGTTTCCCTCTCGGCCCGTCACCTCATCCAGGAGTCAAAAACTTCGTGGCCTCATCTGGGGGAGGGCTGGAGGTGGCAGGGATCGGGGGCAGCTTAGCTTGCCAGGTAGCCCGAGAGGCTGCGGCGGGAAAACTCAGAGGCAGCCTGAGGTCGCCGGGCCTGCGACCTCGAACCTCTTGCTTGAACAAGAGGCAGAGTCGAAAAGGGCTTCTAGAAGAGGCAAGGCAGTCTTCTCTCAATACCCCTCCCATCCTCAACTGCCGAGTCGTTGAGTGTGTGGGGGGCGTGCAGGAAAAATCCTGGTGGCACAGCATTCTTTGGGGGGTGGCTCTGCACCTTGCAGGTCCTAGAGTCCCGTAATGGGCTCCTGGACGGGAGGGGCTTCTTTTTACAGGAACCCTGAGATCCAGGGGAGTAGGTAAGTGAACTCTCAGGGCTCATTCTTGGCACTGTGGGTTGGGGAAGGGAAATAAGGCTACACTACCCTTTGTGGAGGAGGGGAGGGTATGCTTTCCCACAACTTTGCTAACTGCTAGCACCATTTGGTGCTCTGCAAACTGATGAACCTTTTGGCAACTCAGCAGGCATTTCCCCTGCCCAAAGTGGACCCCTTCTTCCCCAGCCACTGGCCCCTGTTCAATTCCATTTCCTGCCTCACTATGTTAACAAAAGCTGTGGGGATAGGCACAGTTGGAATGCCTTCTCTGCCACTCACTGGCTGTGTGACCTTGAACTAGTCCCTTCTCTCTTGAGTTTCCCCTTCCTCATTTGAAAAACTAGATAATAGTAGATATGCCATGGCCTCGTGGTGGAGCTTAAAAGTTGCACAATAATTTAAAGCAATTGGCATAGTGTCTGAACATAGTTAAGTATGGGTGGGAAATAAAGAGCACCTGTGAAACATCCAGTCCCATCCAGGGGAGCAGAGTCAGCCCTCAAGAGTATTTGAATCCCTTGCCCCTTGAACAACCCTGTGAGAATTTGCTTCCCAAGGTCTCTGTCCCGCTGGTGTCCTCACAGTGTTCCTTCTGCTGTTCCACTGGGGATGGGGGAGGAAAGGGGGCTGGCAGAGAGCTCTGGGCTGGCTCCCCAGGGTACAGCCCAGGCAGGCTGTGAAGCTGGTGGAATTCTGCTTTTTTCTCCCTCCCATCTCCTTGCTGACCTTTTGCTCCACCACTGCCAGATACCAGATTCAACTTAAGATGCCTCTGGGCTCCCCTCAGCCCAGGATGTCGCCTGGGCCTGTGTCAACTCCCAACCTCCCCCAACTCCAGTTCTTGTTTCCTGTTTGACTGGCCTGCCTTGTCCACTGGGAAAGACCCTGGTATACTGGAAGGAGCTCAAGGCTCTATTTGTTCTCTGTGTGAGCTTGAATAAATTACCCTACCTCTGTGAGCCTCAGTTTGTGCTTCTGCAAAATGGAATTGAAATAAAAACTACATAGCAGAACACCTTTTTACTCATTCATCTTCTTGGTAGAGGTCTGTTTAAATAAAAGGCGGCAGATGCCCTTGAACTTGCATTCAAGGCATATAGGGAATAGGGTAAACTTCCCTTTGGTTTGAGGAGACAGGTCTGTGGGGCCTTGGGATAGGAGTTGGGGCAGGGATAAGTGTCCACCAGATCCTTTTGGCAAAATCTGTATTTGACCAAATTTATGTGGCCCAGATTCCAGGGCTGCCAGATGTTTGTGTCTCTGCACCATTGGGCGGTTCTCATAAACCACCTCTCTGGGACTATAGACCAGTTCCACCTCCCTCTGCCACAGGAAAGTCCTCCATGGCTGACTTGTACCTCACTTCTCCAGTTTCTCTCCAACTCTTCAAGGGCTCCTAGTGAGGGGCTGAAAAAGAGAAAGGGGCTGAAACCAGCAGTTGGGCTGTGTGACTTTAGGTAGGCTGCTTCCCCTCTCTGGGCCTTGTTTTTCTTCTGCATAGCAGAAGAGGCTGGATTAGTAACTCCCTAAGGCACCTTCTAGCTATGACAGGCTCTGAGCCTGTGTTGACTGATGTATCCTAGGAGATAGGAGCACACAGAACTAAGTCAGCTGGGAGATTCTGTCAAGGTATCCCCCTCCTCCAGAAGGCTGGAGTGCCTCCCTTCCCAAAACACACCCTTCAGGGACACTAGTGAAGATTGTAGTGGGTGGAGGGAGCATATCTCCTAAGTGAGTGGCACTGCTGATTGCCAGGGTTCCTGTTGTCTGTAGAGAGGCCTGTGCCTAAGAACAAGAGCTTGTGTCAGGAGGTGCTGTGGAACCACATGCTTCTAGAGGAAGGGAATGTGTGTATCAGTGACACACTGGGGAACCCAGCTAAGGTGCACAAGGCAGCTAGTTTGTGGGATGATGTCTTCAGAAAAGCAACCACAGGAGGAGCAGTGTATTGGGGTGTGTGCAAGATGGGAGGCTCAAAAAAACATACATGAACCACGGAACCAGCCTTTGGGTCAAGGCAGGTTTCTAGGGAACTAATAGAAGAGTCAGCACAGTCTGACACAGCACAGTTTAGCACATGTCTAGTTTTGTCAGCTTGTTTATGGGTGTTGAGCTCAAAGGCACTGTTCTGAATTGCAATTGTCATGTTCTATTGTGGTGGTATCTGTGTAGGGGTGTTGTCAAGGTTTTCTGAACAAAAAGTGTCTGGTTGTCTGAGGTGTGTGTAGTTGTACGGGATGGTGTTGTAAGGCAATAGACAATCCATGGCCACTTGGGCTGCTGTTGGATTGTACTGGAACCATCAACTGGTGTTTTCAGGCTGAGTTGATCCTGGCCATGTTTTGGGTACCTCTTCCTTCTCCATCCCTTATACAGAGGGAGGCCCCAGGACACTGGAAGGGAAGTCTGTCCTAATCAGTCCCTCCTCAGGTAGGCAGGTAGGCAGGCAGCCAACCAGCCAGCCAGCCACAAGCGTGCTCACTCTTGAAGTAATTTTAACACAGTGCCTAAGTCAGGAACAGGCGTGAATTGACCTTTTAACCCCTTCCCCACCACAGGATTAGACTCTGTTTCCTGTTCAATCTCCTCCAGAACCAGTTCCATCCTGCCCACCCCCCCCCATGGATAACTAACCCCCTCATCTCTTTTCTCCCTCCACCTCTGTTGGGCCCTAGAGGGGGCCTGAGGGCCAGGCTGGTGCATGGTCTGGCAGGAGCTGAGGGCCCAGGCGGGAGTGATAAATATTGAAGAGGAGGGATTTCGGTGTGGGCTGGAGCAGCTGCAGTGGTTCGAGTGTCACACTATCTCTCCCCAGGTTTACTGACCCATTTCCATTCACGCGGCTGCTGGTTTCCTAGCAACAGCAACAGTCCCCCCAGAACAGGCAGAGTGTGTGTCTGCCATTAGCGACTGCCGCAACTGTGTCAAGGTTACCCCGCTCCCTGCAAACCCACCCCAGCGGGTTTGTTTTCTGCCAGCGCCTGGCACACACCGTGCCAGCCAGGGAGGGGGAGGGAAAGGGGCTGAGGGCCAGCCCCCAGGCTGGTGTAAGGGTGGGGGGGCTGAGGAAGAGCTGTAGTTCCCGGTCCAGTGGGAGCCAACTTGGACTGAGGCCGAAGCAGCCATTCCCCCCCTTGGCTGGTGGAATTCCTAAGCCTGAGGGGAGCAGGGGGTGGGGCTGTCCCTCAGCCCTGACCCCCGAGATTCCAGAGCCTGGGGGGAGGGGTGTGGGCTGAGGGGCCTCCGGGAAGCCTGCCCGGTCTGACCCCACCTGGCTTGTTCTGCTGCCCTGGTTTCCTCCTTACTTCTACTGCAGCTCCATGTTCCTCTGTGCGTCCAGCTCTTTGTCCTACCCTCTGTGTCTGGTCTTCCCCATCAGACTCCCCAGGGCAGGGTTGTGTTTCTCCCATCAGACTAGGGGCTCCTGAGGTTAGGGTTCATGATGCCTCTTTTCTTTCTCTGCCCTCAATACCAGCTCATGACTGATTTTCGAAATGTCATGGGAGATGAGATTAAACATATGAGGTGGTAAAGAATAGTTTTTCTTAATGGGGATTGGCTGGGCAGATACCCCATTAAGTACCCCCCCCCTTGTTGAAGTAGATTCTGCTTGAACTCCCCCCACCCACCTGGCAGCCCTCCTGCGGAACTGGATATAAGAAGTAGAATACCCCTCCTTTTCTCCCTGAAAGCCAGGCTGCAAAGGGTTAAAGCAGCTCCCCCACCCCACCCCTTGCCTTGGTATGTGAGCTCCCCCAGGCTGGGGGGATGGGAAGATGGGGGTCTGTCACCTTATGGCCACTCATGTGGTCAGCTAAGACCTGACCAGTCACATTCCTGCCCAGGAGGGCTGGGGCTTGAGGCAGAGGGGCAGGGGCAGTGGCCTGAAGGGGACTGGGTTTGTAGGAATGGAGTGGGGGGGGGGGGGGGGGCGTTGACCAAGAAGCTGGAGGAAGGGGCTGCTGGTAAATGGAAGTATTAAGCTATATAAATCCTGAATCTACCTCCCATTCCCCTGGGCCTCAACTTCCCCATCTTCCCAGTTTGCCACTGTTTACCCCCTAAAACATTCCAGTGGTCTGTGACACAGGTACAGATCTGGTCCCAATACAAACAAAGAGAATAGTGTGGCAAAGGTGGTTCCTGACATGCAGGGCAGCACAGGGACTTGTGGGTATCCTCTGGTGTGACTTTCTGGTGCTTGAGGGAGGTTGGCTGGGTTTCTGGCTGGGTCAGAGGCTTTGAGATCTAGGGTACAGAGCAGGCTGTGCTAGACAGTAGAAAGAGACCTGGGCGGGGACTCAGGAAACCTGGTTCTCTGCCCAGCCCTGTGCCTGGCTCCTCATGGTCTGTCTCCCCATTTGAGGGGCTTAGGCCAGTGGTCTCTAAAAGCCCTCCTGTACTGTTAATGACCCTTGTTGAGGGATGAACTGTGGGGGGCAATGGTCTGGAGGGGTGTGGGAAGCTGGCTGCTCAAGGGGGAGTTTGCAATGTGATCCCAGAGCGAAAATAGCCCAGGTCATTTTCAGCTGCTTGGGCGGAGGTATCTGATCCCAGCAGGGCAGCTTGGGCAGGGGGCAGGGAGGAGCATAAAAAGCTCTCTGGGAAACCAGACCCCAGGATGGGAGGATAGGGAAAGGTTGGCATGCCCGGCTGGGCTTCCTGAGACCCTGGGGGGGAGGGGTAGGAATGGAAAGAGGAGGAATGCAGAGGGTTAACAGGAGGTGAGGGCTGGACTCTGGCCCCCTTTGGGTCCTGGCCTGGATGAGGTGAAAGGTCAGTCCCAAGGAGTCCAGGCACAGCTGGGGAAAGAGTAACCTGATCCTTCTCCCTAGCCAGGCTCTGGGGATCACAGTGCCGCCTCCCCCAAGAAAGGTGCTTTGACATCCCCAGGAAGGAGTTTGTTTCAACTTGTTCTCAGTAGGGGTTGGGAGCTAGGGGAGAGTCCAGACCCATGGGGTCAGGGAGAGCTGCAGGCCAGGTGCCCCAACCAGTATGGCAGTGCTTTGTCATCCTGGGGTCAGGAGAGGTGGAGGTGAGCCTGCTGGAAAGGTTAGAGGTAGCCTGTTCTGGCCCTGCTCTCACTCTGTGCCCCATTTATAATGACTCTGACGGCCAGCATCAGGGACAGGAAGCTTAGAGGTAGGAGATGCTCCCTCCTCCGCCCCCCCACTGAGTAGTGAGAGAAACTGCCTGGTACTAGACATTGAGATGTGTTTGGGGTGGAGAATTACACTTCAACTCTGAGGTGGCTTTGCTGTCTGTGGTTGTGTGTGGTAGAGTGCTAGGGTGTAAGGTGTAATGGGAGGCTGAGATGACATTGGAGAACATAAGAGTTCAGATCCTTGCCTCTGTCTTAGGCAAACTAGTTAATCTAAGCCTCAGTTTCCCCATCTACAAAATAGGACCAATAGTAACCATGTAGGGTGATTTGAGGATTGGCAGAGTAAGTGCTCAGTAAAAAGTAATCTTTTTTTTTTCCTTTTTTCTCCTCCCCCTCCCATTGGAGTGTCTGAGGAAAAAGGTAATTTTTTTTTTTTTTTTTTTTTTTTGCAGTTTTGGCCAGAGCTGAGCTTGAACCCGCCACCCCCAGCATATGGGGCTGGCTTTTTTTTTTTTGAGACAGTCTCCCTTTGTCACCCTCTGTAGAGATCTGTGGTGTCACAGCTCACAGCAACCACCAGTTCTTGGGCTTAAGTAATTCTCTTACTTCAGCCTCCTGAGGAGCTGGGACCACAGGCACCAGCCATAATGATCTGCTATTTCTTTGTTGCAGTTTGGCCAGGGCCGGGTTTGAACCCGCCACCCTCTCTATATGGGGCCGGCACCCTACTCACTGAGCCACAGGTGCCGCCCAAATAAGGTAATCTTAATAAGCCTTATTGGATGTCAAGGTCACACAGTGTGGAGCCTGGATTGCAGCTGGCAGTCTGACTCCAGAGCAGGAGTTTGTGAGCTATAGACTATATGAGGGGGGAGGTGGTTTTGAAAATGTGACTGCATCAGTGTCTCCAGGGCTTTGCATAGAGCTCTGAGGGTATTCAGGTTATTTGGGGTGGGATGAGGTGAGGTGAATGGTGTTGAGTATGTGGCTCAGAGCAGGACTCTTCTTACAGTCCCCTCCTCCATCTTCCCACCCTGGCAGGCTTTGTGGGACTGTGGGTGTAGCTGTCCCTGGAGTGTGCCTGTAGGTATGTTTGAGAAGGCGCAGGCATCCCGAGAAAGAACAAGTCTCCTTTGTACACGTCCAGCCTGGGGCTGGGCTGGGCCCTCTCTCTGGGGGATCCCCTATTTCCGCGCCCAGCTCCCCGCCCACAGGCAGTGCCCCGGCCCCTACCTGAGAGGCGCAGCGAAGCCGGCTGAGCGCCCCCTCCCGGAGACCGGAGCAGAGGGTTGGGCAAAGGGTCTGGGGTGGGGGGCGTGCCCGAAGCCCTGACCCCGCCCTCGCGACATCACTCCAGGTGCTACCAATCTCCGGGAGCCCTGCCCGCGGGCGGCCCGCCCCCTCGCCAGCACGGCTCCCGTGTTCTGGACGCGGCGTGGGTGGAGTCGGCGGGAGGTGGAAAGAGAGGCAAGGCCGGCCCATGGGGCGGGGAGACCGTTGAAGGCCTCGCCCTTCCTGCTCTGGGAGAGGCCGAACACGCGACCCTGAAACCATGCAGCTCAGCTTCCCTCAAAGCGCCTCACTAGACCTTCTCTACCTGGAGTGCACAGCTTTCCTGCTCATCTGTCCAAATCTTGCCAAGTGCCACTTGCTGCAGGAAGATTTCCCAGAACCGATGCCCCCCCCCCCCAACTTTTTTACGGGACTACTTACATCCTTTTAGTGGCCCTCTGTGATAATGTTACTACCAGTTAACACCATTGCCGTCCACAAAACAGCTTACTGAGTACCAGGCACTGCTCTGTGTTTTTCCTGGAACATCTCGCCTGATGCATTTCTGCTGGCTTTCTACCTTGTATTATTGAGCCCTTCTCACCTACTGCATTGGGGGTTACAGACACAGCCTGGCTCAGAATAGGGAACCACTAAACGTTTAGGATGGATGGCCGATGAAGAGTCAGGACTGTAGAGCAGGACTGTAGAGGGAAATTACCTTGTCTGAAGTCACACAACTATGTAGAACAATCAAAGTTAGAAACTACATTTCCAGCTCCCTTCAGGCGTTTGGCTCTGTGTGTGACCGAGACAAGAGGGTTGCTTTAGACCTTCCCCTTCCCCATAGGAGAAGAACTCCAGGCCTATCTTGCTCTGGAGTCTGTACATGTACACTAGGACCCCGACTTCTGGAAGAGGGGGAAAGGATGTTAGGGGAGCCAGGAGGGCTTTTGTAGGCCAAAGGGGCAGTTCTGAGCTACCAGGAGTATTGTGAGCCTATTGATCTGGGGCTTACTGGTGCTGGGGACATCCATAAGGATTACAGGTGAGAAGCTCCAAGTTGGGCAAAGAGGAGTATTAGGAACCAAAGTATGTGGGGTTCAGCGCAAGGGAGGCAGGGATTATGCAGGGCCAGCACTCCCCCTACCAGCAAGCTGGCCCAGTGGAATGCTGAGAGGCCCCAGGGACCAGGCCAGGCAGCCAAGGTGTCTCCGGTGGCATGGAAGCAGTTAAGAGCTGCCTCAGCCTGTTCCTTCAGACAATTAGTGACATCTCGCTTGACAACACCACACTGAGCTGATGCAGACCTCAGCCCCCCTCACAGCCCCCCCACAGCCGCTTCAGCTGTTTATTCTTGGGCTTTAACAATTGGGATTCTGACTTGGAGGAACGGGCGCCCTGCACTGCCCTCTGACCTGCCGTCGCCTTGGCAACTGGAGCCCGGTAGGCCTGGGCTCTGCGTTAGGATTACAGATCCTGAATTCACAATCTTGCTGGTCCCCTGCAAGCAGCAGCAGTGGCAATATTCAGGATGTTCAGCTAGATTGAAGGGAACAGAGAATAAGGGTCTCCAGGGGCCAACCTGAGATATGGTGAGAAGCTGGCATGCACATAGGTGACCTGGAGAGGGGTGCCCTTTTGGCAGCCTCCAGAGGGTTGAGCAGGGTCCAGAGCCCTGTTCCACTCACAAAGTCTCCTATCTACTCCCTGGAAACTTTCTAGTGGAGCCCCAAGAACAGAGGCAAGGCTTCTTCATTTACCCCCCCCCCTTTTCCCCCTCAGTCAGCCCCCTACCATGCCCAGAGCTCCAAGTGCCAGCAGACTGTGCCCCTGCCGTGCCCGCCGCCATGGCAACAGGCCCCCTCCCTTACCAGCTCTGCTTCTTCCTCCCCCCACACTAGCAGCCAACTGCCCCAGCTGAAACCGGAGCCGATGCATCTGTGAGCCTCATGCCCAGACCCACATTCCATTTCTGTCCTCTGTCCCCCCCAGTTCTGGCGACGACATCTCCTGTCCTCCTCCTCCTCCTCCCTCAACACCCCCTCCTTCCTTTCCTCTGCCTACTCCTGCTGTTCCCCCTACACTCTATCACTCAGTGTCTTTCCCATCTTCCCGCCCCATCACAGTGTGTCTCACCCTCAGACTGTCTCTGTTGGTCTCTGGGTGTGTCAATCCCTCTGTCTCCAGCTCCTGGGGTTGCTGGTTCTCTGCCTCAGCCTGTCTGTGGCAGGCTCCTCATGCTCCTTATCCATCTCTTCCCTTCTGTGTGTGTGTGTGTGTGTCTTTGTCTCTGCATCATCCTGCTTGTCTCTGTCTTTGTCTTTTTCTTTCTCCTTCTCTATCTCTCTCTTCCTGAGTCTCTTTCTTGCGATTTTCTTTCCGCTGGCACGCTGGTCCTCTCTCCCTCTGTCTCTCACCCTTTCCCTCCCTATCTCTTTCTCCTTAAGTCTCACTCTGCTTTGTTTCTCTTGCCCCCATGTTCGTTCTCTCTCTCTGTCTCTCTTCCTGCGTCTGATTCTTCCCCTTGCTCTCTTCTCTTTGACTCTCTCTCTAAACATATATATTTCTTTCAGGGCTGGGCCTTTCAGTTCTCCTTCCTCTATTTCCTATGTGATCTTTTTTTCCATAGCCCCTGGTTAGGGAGCTGGGGTGGGAGGAGAGCTCTGCGTTAGTCCCCCTTCTAATAGGAGCCAAACGTCTTGGAAGCCCCATTGGGCATATGTAGTAGAACTGAAATGAGGCAGGAGTCTAAAGTTAAAGAGTTTGCAGGGAGTGGGACACTAAGAAATGAGTGCTAGGCTTCCCATTCCAGGGTTTCAGATGATGTCCTTCATTCATCCAGTCTACCTTCCATTAGCCTAATGGGGGCAGAGGGTAGTCCTAGGGGCTAAGCTTGTCCAAGAAGCTCCTTAGCTATAAGGATTCAGAGGAGGGCTTATCTAGGTCTCGCTGGTAACTGAGATTTGTCCCGTCTCTTGCCATAATGGTGGCTGTCCCAGACTATACCTCAGTTTCCCCCAGTGATACAGGGGTATTACCCTTGCTCTATATCTGACTTCTTGAGAGTACTTTGAGTTCTTGGAGCAAAGTCAAAGTTATGAGGAACAAGAAAAGGCTAGAGTGACTCCAGCCCCCTTGCTTACCAGCACCAGGGGACTCCACACAGAAGAATTTGTCTCAGGGCATGGATAGAATCAGGGTCCTGTCTCCTTAAGTGTTGGGTGGAGGACAGTGCCCCGCCTCCCCTCTAGACTGAAGGCCCTGCTGTCGGGCCCTCCCCCCCAATCTGGGCAGTGGCCTCTGTCCTTCCTCCCTTGTCCCTCTTCAAGGCATGAGCTTGGAGTCATAGGCAAACAGGCCCTGAGGTGGAAGAGCCAAGCCTCCAGAGCCCAGGCCTTGCCTCTGGGTGTGGTGAGGTCTGGTCAGACAGACAGTTCTAGGACTCTGGGGTCTGGGCACTACTTACCAAGGGACCAGGCGGGGGAGTAGGGGTGCCTGGGGGAGGCGGGTTGCACGCAAGGCATGCTGGGCCCCCTCGGCGGGTGGGTGGGGGGAACAAAGCTGGCATCGAGGCCTCAGCTAAAATTAGCCGCTTCCCTGCGCGGGAGCGAGCATGCCTGCCAGCCGCCCAGATCGCCGCTGCCTCGGCAGGCCATCTGTCGCCACGTTTTGCTCAGTCCCCCAGGGCCCCCCAGCTCTAGCCACCCCCAGGGGCTAGAGGGACTATGTTCTGAGGCTGTCCCTGACCAGGGCTCTGGGCTCTGCTGCTGTCATGCTGTGTGACCTCAGACTAGGCCTGTCCCTCTCTGGGCTCCTACATGATGAGGGGACCCTGAACACTAACGTCCTAGAATCCCTACTCCTTCCTAGCACCAGGTGCTGGAAGTGGTGAGAGTTGCTTTCCTCCCTTAGAGCTGCTCCTCTTGTCCATGATTTGAAGATGGGGCAAGTGGAGTTTAGGGTAAAGGCAAGGGCATGTATGAAACTCTTATCAGATTCCTCAGTCTTTGCTGAGTGGTAGGGCAGCACTGTATCCAACAACACCCAACATCCCTTATCCCTCACCCCTGCACACATGTGCATGCATACGCACATACATGCACACAATCTATCAGTCTTAAGGAAATAGTTCCAGGTGGGAAGCCAGGCTGTGGCAGCTGAGTTCAGTTGATACTTGCTCTGTAGCTTGGGCGAGTAATCTCTAGCCTTCTCTTACCCTGTTTCTCCCCGTTTAAGAAGCTTCCCATTCATGCAACACCTGCCCACTTTGTGCCACAATGTCTTGTGAGGCTGGCGCTATTGTCCCTATTGTACAGATGAGGAAACTGAGGTATGCAAAAATGAGGATACTCATGAGAGAGCAGTGGAGCCAGCCCTGCAGCACACTGCTTGCTGTCCTCCAGCTTCAGCTTCTTTCCGACCCTGGCACTTGCCTGCTACCATCCCTTCCTCCTTCCCTCTCCCCAAAGCCAAAGAAGCTGAGTTGCTGCTCCAAGGTCACTCAACTTGTCCCCTGAGAAGTGCAGACTTGAACCCGGGCCTCTTGGCTCTGGGCCTCCCTCACCACTATGGCCAGCAGGCTGGGCCTGTTCCCTGGGTGAGTCATGCCCCTGGACTTTGGCCTCCTTGTCCCCAGCTCTGTGGCCTGAAGCTTGGAGAGGAGGGCCTTTGTAAGGAAGACCCCCCCCCCACCGGGTAGTGGGGGTCTCAAGCTATTGTCCCATCTCAGTGAGTACATGGTGACAACAGCCCCTAGCCCCCTCCCTAGATACACAGACATTAAATTAGAAGTGGGATAGGGTAGGGGATGGGGGAGGTGACATTTCCAGGTAGTCTGTGTACCCAGGCAGCTTCCTCCCCAGCACTGCTCTCCCCCAGCACCACTGGGTTGCCCAAGCTGGAAGCCACCGCACCTCCCCTTCTGGTGTCCAGGGACCAAGGTCACACCCAGAGCTGTGTGCCTCCAACCTCCTCTTGGGGCCGGTGGTGTTTGTCACCGGGGCACCGTGTGGCTGTGCCCAGCTCTGGCAGTGCTGGGATGACATTCATGCCCTGTGAGCTGTGACGCCTCTGCAGACAGAGGACAGCACCACCCAGGCTGGTGACAGTGATGGGAGGGGTGAGGTGGGCTATCACCTGTCCAGAGCAGTCAGGGAGGTGACACGTCATGTACCCATCTCGCAGTCTGGAGGGAGGATTGTGTCCTTGCCTCTTACTCTACAGTATGTGAAGGGGTCTATGCCTTCCTCACACCTCACATACCTTTTGTGTGTACGACAAGTTCTCCATGCATCCTACATCCTGTCTGTGGGTGTAGGGTTCCCTGGTTGTATGTTAGCTATATTGTTGTAAGATGCGACAGCCCATGTACCTGTACTATACTATATGGTTTGTCAGATGTGCCCAGCTCATGTTTTGGGGGGAAGCGACAGGTTATGTGCTTAGCTCATCCTGTTAGGAAGGGTTGTCACCAACTCATAGGCCTGTCTCTGTGGCTGTTGTGTGTGAGAGGTGTCACCATGTGCCTGTCTCATGCTGTTGTGGGGAGTGACATGTGTGATTATCTCATGCTGTTGGGAAGTTGTCAGTAACTTGGGAGCTCGTCTCTCACCCTAAAGAGACAACATGTTGCCCAGTGATATGGGGCTGGCAGTTGGCAGAGCCTTCCCTTGCAGACCACAGAACACCAGAGGGCTGGCCAGAGGAAACGATGAAACCCTGGCCATAGGGATAAGTGCGGGCTGGGGAGTCTCAGCCTCTCGTGGCCTACCTTCTGTCCCAAGTGCCGCTCCTCGGAACCATTCAGTTCCCCAGAAGGACCCTTTTTTTTAACAGATGAGCGGGAAGGAGCCTCTGGGCCTGGGGCAGGTGTATAACTACAGAAGTGTCACACCAGGTGGGGTTTGTAGAGGGGCTTTGTCCCCAAGGACCTGGGGACCCTATTCCCTGTCTCTTCTGCCCCTGAAACTGTTAAACTAATTAAGGCTGTGGAGCCGCAGGATTAATCGGGGCAGCTCAGCGCGGGCCGGGAGCTCAGGTAGTCGATTAGTGCGCCGAGGAGGATATTGGATTTCTGAACCGCAAGTCAGCACTATTCGGGCCTGTTATCTCTCTGAGGCTCGAGGGTCAGGAGGCGGGAGACTGGGCGCCTGGCCACCCCCGCCCAGCCAGCCTGGGCGTCATTCCCCTTGCCCACTCGCACCAGCTCCAGCCTGTCTGCTGCCCACACGGGCCTCACCCCAGCCTGCTCCCTGGCCCACCCCATCTCTGCCTTGCCATCTCTTTCTCAGGCTCCCGTGGAAACATCCAGCCCCTGGTCCTCCCTTTTCCTGCCTCTCTGTCAGGCTCTCCTCAGCGAGCCTCTCCTCTGGCTCGCCTCAGACACCTTCTCCTCAGCCTCTGACCCGGTCTCAGCCCCTCCCTATCTTCCTCTCCTCCTTCTCCGTCAGCCCTCGAATCCCTAGTCTCCATGTTTGTGTTACTGTCTCTCTCAGTTTGGGTTCATCTCTGTCTGTCTCTCAAGTCTCTCCTCACTGTTTCTCTTCCTCTGTGTGTCTGTGTCTCCCTGTGTATCTTTCTCCCTCTTCTGTATTTTCCTCTCTCTTTCTGTGAGCTCTCTCTCTCTCTGTCTTTTCCTCTCTCTCTCTTGTGTGGTCTCGGCTGGTGTCTGCAACCAGAACAAATCTCCCCCAGCCAACACCCCCTGAACAAGGAGGCCAGAGCAGCTAATGGGAAACATGTGATTCTGCCTTGCGCCTGGAGCACCGTGAAGGGAGCCTTGGTCCCAGCCCAGCCTCTGCTCCCCCCTTGCCACATTCCCCCCACCACACTGTCCTCTGCCTCACAGTGTCCCCCCACCCCAGCTGTGTGGGCAGAATCGTAAGGTTCTTAGTCGCTTAAATTTAGGGGGACTGGTGTTTATCAGCTAGGAAGTATCAGGTTGTGGAGGGGCTGGGGGCAGCTTTGTTCCTTAGGTTCCCCCCCCCAGGGCCAGGCAGACCCCATGGAGACTCCCCCCACACACACCCCGCATCACCACCAGCATATGTAGGAGTCAGGGCCAAGATGAGCTGAGCTGTGGGGGCCTAGGTGGGGGGCAGCCAGTCCACCCACATTGGAGGGCTCTGGGGCCACCCAGATTTCCATCTTTTCCTTCTTCCTGAGCCTCTGGGGAGCTGCAGAGGTGGGGGCTCCCTGAAGGCTTGGGAGCTGCTGGGCTGTGTTTCTGTGCCCACCCAACCACAGGGAAAGGGGGGATGGATCAGAGGAGGGAGGCTCTGGCAGGTTGGAATTCTCCTTCTCTGCCTGTGGATAAATTGTCCCTAATCCAGGCTTGGGGAGTTGTCTGGCTCCTACAGAGAAAGAGAGAAAGAGAGAGGGAGGGAGGGAAGCAGCACATACAAACACAGTGACACAGACATACACACTGTCTCACAAAGGGTCTCACACACGCAGGCACACACATTCGTACACGCTGCTGAGTTCCACAAAGATACCATGCAAACACTGAGGCGCATAGACCTACTCACACATGTTGACACCGACACATGACACATAGCTTTACTGGCACAGACATACAATGACCTAGCACAAGGACCCACTGACATACACAGAGACACAGTGATGTACAGACACACTAATGACAAGGTCATATAAATCCACACATGCCCGGTCTCATGCACAAGCACAGACTGGCCTGTGGTAAAAAAGACCCACAGGGACATTGTGACCAGTCACGCTGCCATACCATGACCCTGAAAACCCAGAGAAAGGCAGAGGTAGGAGGGAGGCAACACTGATCCACAGTGACACCAGTGCCCGCAGTCATAGGCCTCAAGATTGGAAACCTGCAGGGACCGCAGAGGAGCCACTGCACGCCCCCATGCCCTGCCAAACACACATCCAGAGAGCTCTGAGACAGGCAGGAGCCAGCTTGGCTCCTGACACAGAGGATGCAGAGAGCCAGGCAGAGTGTGCGCAATCCCAGGCACTCTTACACTGAGGACAGCTGGGCCCACCTTGTCACACACTGGCTCAGCTAGACACACACACAAAGCTGGATAGAAAGAAATGTGAATAGTGCACCTACCCCCACACAAACAACTGCAGACACTGACCCCAGCACACAGTCAGCCTGGTCTCAGACATGTACACACTACTGACTGCTCCAACCTCAACTGAGCAAACACACAATCCCACATGTGTACACTCTTAAGTAAGTATGTACCCACACATGCAAGAAATACATACAGAGACATACAAATAGGCTGCATCCAGAAACCAACATACAGGTGTGTTTACCCAGGCCGATGAACATTCAGACATGCATTTATGTGGCAGAATCTCTATCACACGTATGCAAATTACCAGGCAACTAGAACCTCTGAGCATGGCATGAGGCCTGTTCTTGGACCCCCTCTGGGCCCTAGTACAGATGTTAGGGAGGCATATGCAAGAGCAGGAAGCAGGAAGGTGTTGAGAAAGGCCATGGGTTGGGTCTTAAAAGAAATAGACATAACCTGGATTGGTGTCCGTAGCACAGTGGTTACAGCGCCAGCCACATACACCGAGGGTGGCGGGTTCCAACCCGGCCCGGGCCAGCTGAAAACTGCAACAAAAAAATAGCCAGGCGTTGTGGCAGGCGCCTATAGCCCCAGCTACTTGGGAAGCTAAGGCAAGAGAATTTCTTAACCCTAAGGGCTTGAGGTTGCTGTGAGCTGTGATGCTACGGCACTCTACCAAGGGCAACATAGTGAGACTCTGTCTCAAAGAAAAAAAAATAAATAGACATAACCAGTACTGATGGAGATGGGTAAAGACCAGCTGCATACACACCCTGGTGGAAATCTGCATCCACCATCACTCTCACACCTGCATTTTAAATAAGCTCTTAGTAACGATAGCTTCCCCAAAGCGCTCCTCCTATTCATGAGATCTTAATTCTTCCCATTTTATAGATGAGAAAACTAAGAACCAGATCGATAAATTGACTTGCTCAAAGTCACACAGTGAGCTTTAAGTCTTGACTCACAAAGGCCAGATTTCTTCCACTATAGCGTGTGTGCCTGTATGTGCAGAAAAACATTGCTTCCCAGTAGAGCCTCAAGAGACAGGCTCACAATTCCCCAATGGGATGAGATTGGTGCTCGATTGGGACCCCATCTAGGATAGCCTCCTGGCTCAGTGTCCCTCTGTACCCTGCCCTCTGGCTGGCTTGCCCTATACCCATGCTTATGCCTGGGGTACTGTGTTTGCTTCTACAGATGGGAGCTTGCCTGATTGTCTACCCATCGGCCTGGACTCCAGAGCCCACCCTGCTGAGCAGAGGGCCCCAGGTGTGGGGCATCGCTTGGGCTGCTGCAGAGACCACCCTGGAGACACTGGTGAAGATAGGCCTTTCCTGCTGAGCCGGGCCTGTCTGCACAGCCTGCTCAGGTAACAGTGTGCAGGGCAACCAGGCCTGGGTCTAGGCCACCTCCAGGAAATGGGATCAGGGGAACTTGCCTCTCAGACCCAGCAGCAATTCCCTCCCAGCTTAGGCCAAAAAGAGGTCCTTTGTAGAATCAAAAGATATTAACCCAGCTTACTCAAACTCCCCATTATCCAGAAAGGGGAACTGAGGCTCATGGATATACAGTGAGTCCTACTTCCTAGCCTGAGGACTCTTCCCTGAACCTTGATGACCTGGGAGGAGAAAGGGGTTGTGACAGTGACCAAGACTCAGGGCAGAGGTAGAAACCAGAGTGCCTGATGTGTGCAGCTGCTGATCCCCCAGGACACCTCTCTACTGGAGTCTGATGAAGCAGGGAGCTGGGAGGCCAAGGTGAGGTACTAGGAGCGCATGGGTAGCCCAGCTATGTGTGCTAGGGTGCTCTCATAGGACAGGGAGGCGGGGAGGGACAGTGGCAGTAGCAGGACCTGCCTCTCATCTCACTCAGATTAGCCCACCCAGGCTCAGGAGCCACAGAGCCAGGTGACGCTGCCCTGCCCTGCAGAGGCAACTCCCTGAACTGACACATGAAGCCTCAGGCTCCAGGAAGCTCCCTAGAGCCTGGCCTGCTTGGGGACCCCACCCAGCTTCCAAAGGAGCATTCCTGGGGCCTGAGGTCTGGGGGTGGGGCCTCCTGGGATTGTAAGGGTGGGGAGGTACAGCTGTGGGAGGATGCAAGGCTGTGTGTACCCTTCTATAAATGTACAGGGCACTCCGGCTCGTGTGCAAGCAGGTGTGTATGTAGGGTTCTGTCCTAAGTGTACAGGGTCTTGTATACAGCAGTTACCTAAGTGGGCTGGGGGACGTTCCAGGGCTGTGTGTGTAGTTCATTGGAGTGGTGAATGTGCAAGATTCCAGGTGTGTATTAGGCAGGTGTGGAAATACCAGGGTGTTCTGTGTGACATACTGGATGGTGTTTGTGTGGGGTGCCAGTATACACTGGAGAGACGTGTATAGACCAGATCTGAATACACTGGGGAGGTGTGGCATATGCGCAGGGGTCTGCATGTACACATGAGTGTGTGTTCAGGGCTCTGGGTGCACAGTGGGGTGGTGTGTGCACATGGCTTGATTTGTGCTTTGGAGGTGGGCTGGGCAAGCCTGGAGCTGAGCTGGGCTCAGCAGTGCCCAGCCTTGTGGCCAAATAGCTGAAGTCACTTCCTTTCCAGCAGCAACTTTCCAGGAGGAGGAGTTCTTCAGACCTGGGCGGGGAGGGGGGGGGGAACGAGGAGCTCTCAGGGGAAGGAGGTAGGCGGGGGTTCAAGGGGGGAGGGCCTGGTGGGGCTGGAGGAGGGGAGTCCTCCAGAGACAGAAGGAAAGACAAGGACAGGAGTCTGGAAGGGCCAAGGGCAGGAGGGGATGGGGGCGGAGCAGGGCGGGAAGCACAGTCCCTGGGTGACCTCAGAGGGAGGAAGGGAGGGCCGCCAACAGGGTGACCCTCAGGTCCAGCCAGAGCTGGCCATGGCGCCCGCACACCTGGCACCCAGGGCAGGGGGCTGGCAGGGGGCGTGTCTGGGGCAGACCTGCTTGCCAGGTGCCCTGCTTTGGGCAGGAAGGGGGTGGGCGAGGGCTGCACAAAGGAGCTCTGTGTGGCTGGGGGTAGGACAGGGTGGGTGGGGTGTGCGGTGCTGTGGGGGAGCTCCTGGTGGCCCTGGGGAGGGGGCAGGGCAGGACCAGCTCCCCTTGGGGGCATCAGTGGCTCCAAGGGGACACCTAGTGGCAAGGGAAAGTAGTGCATCTGGATGGCCAGTGGGAGGTGGTGACTAGAAGCTGAGAGGATTAGATTAGAAGTCAAAAATTAGAACTGATGTTTGGGACTAGGGCAGTTGGAGGAGGCTGCATGGGAGGGTAACAAATCTCTGGTGCCCTCAGCAATGCACTTTGGTTTAAAGGAGCCCAACAAAACTAAACTGAGACCAGCTGAAGTGAGTGATATGGCCATTTGTCCTTAAGGACATAATTTAACCTCTCTGTGCCTCCATTTAAATACCAAATGAGTGACAGCTGCCATTATTATTTCCATCATTATTTTTGTTGTGATTTGGAGCTGGAATCAGTGTGGAAGAAGATCTGCAGGTACAACTGATGGGCAGGTAGGAGCCTGAAGGGAAGGAGATTGAAAGGAGCAATGACTAGCCCCTGAGGGAGCAGATCCTAAGAGATAAAGCCCCAGGAGGAGATGGGAGGTGATGGGGACAGTCTCAGAGTACTAGTAACAGCTCCTTTGATGCAGTGTTTTCCATTTGAGGACATCCCTGGGCCTTCAAACCAGCCTAGGAGGGAAACGGAGAGGGGGGAGGAGTATGCAGGCTAGGAGAGAGGGTCATGGGGCCGGAAGTGAGAGCTGGGGCTGGCAGCCCAGCTCCCCTGGGGAGGCTGCGGGTGGGGGAGGGGGGAGTACTGGGGAAGGGGTGGGGTGGTCATAGCCACAGCCGGGGAGGGTGGGGCTGGGGACTCAAGGATGTGGGCTGGCGCTTCCCAGCACTGTGCACAGCAGGTTGGGGCCCCCAGCCCCCTTCCAACCAGCTGGTGTCCCCATGGGTGCACTCAGACACACTGACCCAGAAGCAGACAGACGGACAGAAGGACCCTTTTAACTTTGTTCACAGACCAGGGATAGGTGGTACCCTTGGGAAGGGTCCAGCAGAATGGCTGCTGGGGTGTGGTGAGGAGGGGAGCCAGCTGCTTCCCTCAGACCCTGGAGGCTGCAGAGAGAGCAGTGGATAGAGTCAGGAGGACATGCCTAAAGGTCTTCACGGGTGGGTGGAACAGAAGCCACCACTGGAGAGGCGGCTTTTCTCTTATGCCAAGATCACACCCTCCCTCAGGCCCCAAGTGGGAGGTCTCCAGAGCAAGGAAGTCTTGGCAAGCCTGGTCCTCAAGGAGGGAGGGAGGGAGGGATGGTGGCTTCTGGTCAGCTTCTCAGAGAGGGCATCAGGAGCCATGATCAGCCATACTGTGGGGAATGAGACTTGGAGTCCAGAGTCTGCTCCTCTTGTCTTCCCACAAGAGCAGCAGTGCTCCAAGTTCTTCGAGTAGAGGCTTGACCTAGGAGGTCCTCAGCGTAGCATGGGAGAGCACAGGGCCCTGAGTGAACTCATAGGTGGAACGTGGAGAAGCAGCTGAGACCTGGGACCTGCAGAGGGAAGGGGCAGAGGGCAGAGAGATGTTCCACTTGGACAAGCAAAACTAAGGCCCTTCTAGGCAGCGCCTGTGGCTCATCCAGAAGGGTGCCGGCCCTATATACCAAAGGTGGCGGGTTCAAACCTGGCCTTGGCCAAATTGCAAAAAAACAGAAAAATAGCTGGGCGTTGTGGCAGGCGCCTGTAGTCCCAGCTACTCTGGAGGCTGAGGCAAGAGAATCGCCTAAGCCCGAGAGTTGGAGGTTACCGTGAGCTGTGTGATGCCACGGCACTCTACCAAGGGCGATAAAGCAAAACTGTCTCTAAAAAAAAAAAAAAAAAAAACTAAGGCCCTTCTCATGTCATTTTATGGCTTTGGAGAAAGTCTCTTTCCCTCTTCAGGTCTCAGTTTCCTCATTTCTAAAATGAGAGGGACATAAGATGGCACTAGAAAGTGTACCCACTGGGGTAGTTGATTAAAAACAGATTCCCAAATGTCCCTCCAGATCTATGAGTCAGAATCCCCTGGACTAGGGCCTGGGTATCTGGAATGTTACACGGCTCCCCCAGACCCAGGGTTTGGAAGCCAATGGGTTAGATAATTTTAAGATTCCTCCCAGCCTTAAATTAGACCATAGCTCTAGAAGGAGCATTTTCAGAAGGAGAGTTACAAGAGCTAGGAGTGGAAAGAGGCTTTGGACTTAGGGCAGAATTAGGAATCCTACCACTTAGCAGCTATGTGACTTCAAGCAAGTTACACAACCACTTTCAGCCTGTTTGCTCTGTAACAGGGACATGATAAACCATGCCTCCCAGGAGACTGCAGTAAAGATTCAATAGGTCACGTATATGGAAGTGCTTTGTAGACTGCAAAACACTGTCAACCAAAGGGGAGCAGGGGAGTGTTCCTTTCCACTCTATTCTGTCCCCAAGTCAGCTCTATAGTCTTACTGTGAGGTGACAGCACTAGTTGGTATGGCAGCCAGTGAAAAGTCTACATATGTCCATGGTGGGATGGGCCCTGGAGATGGAATGCCAGATCAGGCCAAACACAAGAAAATGACTAGGGGCTCGGCACCTATATGAGCGGCTAAGGTGCCAGCCACATACACCTGAGCTGGCGGATTAGAATCCAGCCTCCACCTGCCAAACACCAATGACAGCTGCCACCAAAGAATAGCTGGGCATTGTGGCCGGCACCTATAGTCCCAGTTACTTGGGAGGCAGAGGCAGGAGAATCGCTTGAATCCACGAGTTTGAGGTTGCTGTGAGCTGTGATGCTAAGGCACTCTACCCAGGGTGACGGCTTGAGGCTCTGTCTCTAAAAAAAAAAAAAGAAGTTTGAAAATTCAGAGGAATTTACAAAGGAGTCTGAGAAGTGGTGGCCAGAGAGATAGGGGAAACCATATTTGTATTAGTGACCTTGAAAAAATAGATTAGTAGAAAGATGCAAATAAAAGCTTGATTTAAATGGGCTTAAAAGGATAGGAGGAGAAGAATTGGAGCAGTGAGTGTAAATAACTTTTTTGAAGCGTTTTCTTCTACAAATGGGAGTGGAAATGCTTTAAATGGAGGGGAAAGAGAAGACAAGAGGCTTTAAAAAAAAATAACAGCATGTTTGTATGCTTATGATAGTGATCTCAAAGATAGAAAAAAAAAATGTGCAGAGGAGAGACCTGGAAGGAACTTCTCTTTACGAAGGCTGGAATTTGCAAGAGAAGGGGTTATCCTTAGATAGGAATGTGAACATCCATTTATAGGCTCTGGAGGGAAGATAAAATGTGGGTACAGATGATAGATATGCAGTAGATAAATTAGTGTGCACTGTGGGAGGTCACATCTGATTGTTCTTATTTTCTTGTTGAAATAGCAAGCTAGGAAAATGAAGATGGAGAAGAAGGTGTTTGAGGTTTGAGAAGAGAGGAGAAATTAGGAAATAGTCCAACAAGAGCATGGGAAAATGATTAGGCCAAAGAAATGTGATTGCCAGTTAGGGTTCACTTTGAGGTTCATGGTTATGAATTTGAAGAAAACTGGTTATTTTAGTAGCTATTAGTAGATATTGATAGTAGATGTTATTGATGCCCAGATCCTCTTGGATCCTTTATTACTATTTCCATGCACACCTTGCCTTTGGTGGTTTTTGCTTTCAAAGGCCAACACTTATGGCTATTTTTTGATGAACTTCCCCCCTCATGCTAAAGGAGCCACTTTTGCCCCAGGTGTTGTAGTACCTGGTATAGACCCTACCCAAACTCTGCACTGCTGAGTTCCCCCCATGGCTCTACCCCCACCCTCACCCCAGAGAGATCAGTCAGGCTGTAACTACCCTCTAAGGGATGTGATCTTATCGCTTACTTTTGCTTGACTTATTCCCTGTCCCTAACCTGCTTTCTCTCCCATTCCTTATTAGTTTCCCAAACATTTCCTTAATATAGTAAGTCACTTGCGGTACATAATTTTTTGTCTCATCGTCTATTTCTCAGGAAGCCAACCTAAAACAATTAGTACTATGCATTTGTTTCTGCAATTATATCCAGTTATAGGAGTGTAAGCAAAAAAAATGGATTTAACCAGGATGAATCTTTTGCCAAGCAAATACTGTGAAGTGAGAAAAGAGCAAATGTATTGAAGGTGTACTAAAGATAATGGTTATATAATGTACCGTCACATTTCAGCTAATTAGTAAGGAAGGACATAGTGAGCAGAGGTGAAGTGAAGGACAGTATAATCAATAGGTTCCAGCATTAAAGGATTGTTGGAATTGAAGTACTAGCAGGAGTAACCAGAAAGATAGGAAACCAAAGATAGAAATGATTGAAACTTGAACTATTAATATTGCTAAGGTGTACATAGAGTCTAACTCTTAAAACAAAGATAGTGCCAAGGAAAATAACACTGGAGGAGAAAAATTCAAGGAAGTGACAAAGATAGTGCCAAGGAAAATAACACTGGAGGAGAAAAATTCAAGGAAGTGACAAGCCTGAGTGTTAAAATGGACATCCGTGTGGATTTTGAAATCAATAATTAAGATAGGAGTAGCACTAATGAGAGTAAAAGTCAGTCAAACCAAAATCCTTAAGAAATAAGGGAAATGACCTGAGAGTTAGTAGGTGCCTGCAATAAAAGAGGGAAGTGAGTGGCAGAGTCACAGGACATGAGATTGAAAGCTGAGCATGGAGGGCTTTAAATAGGAGGAAGAGGAGAGTCTTATGGCAGAGAGTGTGGAGAAGGCCACAGACCCCATCTCCAGGCTCAGTGAATGTGAGAAAAACATCTACCACTTAAGAAGCCTACAAAAGAAATAAGGTCCTCCTAGAAAAGTCAGGTTTTAGTTAGAACAAGGAGGTTGGCCAAGCTTGGGGGCTCCTATAACCCCAGCACTTTGGGAAACTGAGGCAGGATAGTTTGAGGCCAGGAGTTTGAGAACAGCCTGGGCAACAGAGTGAAACCCTATCTCTATGACAGAAAAATTAAAGAAAAGAAGGGCAAGGGAGTAAACTGTCTAGTCCAGTGGTTCTCAACCTTCCTAATGCCGCAGCCCTTTAATATAGTTCCTTGTGTTGTAGTGACTCCCACCCATAAAATTATTTTCATTCCAATGAAAGGAAGGTTGAGAACCACTGGACTAGTCAGAGAAGATAAACTGAAGCTTCATGGTGTTATAAAAGACTATGAGTAGGGCGGCGCCTGTGGCTCAGTGAGTAGGGCACCGGCCCTATATGCCGAGGGTGGAAGGTTCAAACCCAGCCTCAGCCAAACTGCAACAAAAAAAAAGACTATGAGTAAGGGGACTGCTTTGCCCTTCCCACCACGTAAGAAAAGAAGGTGCCATCGGTAGAAAAGTGGTCCTCACCAGCCACCACATCTGCTGGCAATCTTGCTCTTGGATATCTCAGATGCCAAAACTGTGAGAAATGAATTTCTGTTGTTTATAAACTACCCAGTCTGTCTACTAAGGCTTCTAAGCCAGAGTTTGGCACCCAAACTCTCCTTTCTCATGGTATCATTCCCTCAGACATCAGCTGTCACTGAGGGGGAAAGGGAGAGGTAGACCCTAGACTGCCACAGGGGTTATTGTAAGGGCTCACTGATGATGCCAACCCTGTTTCCTGTCTGTGCAATAAGTGAATTGATGCTGAATATGGATTAGTCAAATTCTTCTCTAAATAAGAAACTGTCCCTAGGCACACATTTAAATGCAAAGATGTCTGTTATCTTTGTTAATGGAGACTGGCAAATTAAAAATCCCGCCTCTTGGGTCATAGATCAACACATTTCTTTTAGCACCAAATGTCTTTTCTAGGTTCTAAACAATAATCATGACCATTGGCTCAATGATGATTTTTATATTGAGGCCATCAATGGTTCTAGACTATTTGAAGGCCTGAGGCTTAGAGTAGTTGAATTTAGCCAGTACTGTGTTGACAGTGTTGGTGATGATCTTCCCATGCCAGTGGGTTTCTGCATTTGCAGGGGGTCTTTATTAGAATCATGGTAGATATTCCCTCAGACGAGAAGCTTCCAGGGGGGGTTTTTGGTTTTATTTTGAGGATAAAATTCATATAACATAAAATTTACAATTTTAACAATTTTGCAGTGTACAATTTAGTTGTTTACAGTATATCCACAATGTTATGCAACTATCTAATCCAGAACATTTCCATCACCCACAAAAAGAAATCCCATATCTCTTGATTTTTTCCTCTTTCTATTCCCTAGAAGCTACTACTTTCTGTCACTATGGATTTGCTTGTTCTGAACGTTGCACAGAAGTGGCATCACGTAATATACAGTTTTTTGTGACTGGCTTCTTCCACTTAATGTTTTCAAGAGTCATCTATGTTGTAGTATATTCAGTATTTCATTCCTTTTTATGACCTAACAATATTCCATGGTATGAATATACCACATTTTGTTTTTCATTTGTCGATGGTCATTCGAGCTGGTTCTGATTTGAGACTTTTGTGAATAGTGCTGCTATGTACCTTCATATACAAGAATTTTATGTCTTAATTCCCTTGGATATGTATATAAGAGTGGATTTGCTGGGTCATATGGAACTCTTATCTTTAACAAGAAGCTTTTAATTTTCCCTTCATACTTCCTCTGAGTCACTTACAATCCTGAAAGACTAGCACTGTATACAAGGTAGCCATAAAGTTCATGTGCAATTTAAATCGTTACAACTTTATGACCACCCTGTATGTGACTTGAGACCTGCCTCATTAAAAATGCAACCAATCAGACATTTGGCATTTTTGAAGGTGTGTTTATAAGGTTCATTGTAATTGACTCTTTGCAGCAGCCATCACAGATAAATTGTCCCATGTCAGTAAAGGCAGCATAACCTGAGGTGGTGCCATTTCCTGATCATTGGGGATCATCTCCACTTTCCTTGAAAGGCACCCACACCAAATTAGATGGTGCCACGATCGGTGCTCTTTAATATGATTGCTGGGCAAGGTGGGTCTGGCTTGCTGTGGAAAGATGAAGACACTGGAGCTACTATTGCTTTCAATTTGGGCTCACTCTTATTTATTTTCTGATGGAGGGTGGAGTCTTGAGAAGAATCTTCAAAAATGTTTTCCCACTTTCTCCTATTACCTGTTACCTCCAGGGTTGATTCTTCTCTTTATTTAATTTGTAGTTTCTCATTTATACTGTGGATTCTTCAAAAGTCTAGTGATTCTTAACTGCCCATATTGTAAGTGAAGGTGTAGATTGAATAATTTTGGTCACTGGAGTGTGTATCCTTAGTCCTGGTGAGAATTTCTGTTCATCTGGCAGGGAAAGCCGTGCCCTGGTGTTTGTGAGTTAGCTGGGACACTGTTGCACTTCCCTAGCCCATTCGCTCACTCTGGGACCTCACTTATTAGAACCATCAATGGAGAGAGCTGCACTCAGGTACTATAGACAGGGGTTATTTTTAGAAGGGCAGATAAGGGGGCACTAATCCAGTTTATCAAGCATCCTTTCATTTTTCAAGTGATCACTTACAATCTCTTCTCCCTACCTTTATGTACTTACTAATAAAACATGAGATCTGTGGTCAGGAGGTGGTAGGGTCTTCTCTTGTACCTGTGTGGGTCAGAAATTCTCTAGCTGCCAATATGTTGACATCTGCTTTAATATCATCCAGAAGCTCGTGTTGCAAGCTGCTGATTACACTCTTGGCTTTCCAGAATTGAGATGGATTTATTTTCATTTCCTATTTCTTCTGACATTTTAGAAGGATTTGGGAAAGGAAAACATGCCTTTGTAATTGATCTTTTCTTTATTTTTATCTAGATCAGGACAGTCCAATCCAACCTTTTATCTCCAGAAGGGCTGTCAAGCATATGTACTGAGGAAAAAACCACCAGGTTCACTTCTTCCTAAAGCCCATAAGGTATAAATAAAGCACAGCTATAATGATAAATTTTTTGGTGACAAATAATTGCTTTTTATACATACAAAAACAATTAAAACTGCTTTTAAAAGGCATCTTATGATTAAATAATAGAAAATACATTTATTTCTAATTAAAATTTCACTTGAATTATATTCTTTTTTTGTTTGTTTTGTTTTTAAAAAAGATTTGGAGTTGAAACCTAAGACTACCTTTAATCTATTTATCTTGAATAACACAAATCTTATGTGAATTTGACTTCCTTCTATACACTTACCTAGAAGTACAATCACCGAATGAGTATTTTCAGTTTTCTTCATTGATAAATGTCATTTATTGTCATGTATTTAAATTATTATATCCCATAACTACTTGCTAAATTATTTTAATATATTTCCTATGACAATCTTTTAATCTTTTGATGATAAAAAAGATTTGAATAAGCATTTTATAATAGTCTCTAAATACTAGACTTACCAGCGAGAATTTATAAAAGATTTTTGTTAGGCCAGGCATGATGGCTCACATCTGTAATCCTACCACTCTGGGAGGTTTAGGCAGGTGGCAGGAGCCCATAGTGCTGATGAAGGGTGGAGCCAGCTACTCCGGAGGCTGAGGCAAATAATCACTTCAGCCCAAGAGTTTGAGTTTGCTGTGAGCTATGACACCACGCACTCTACCCAGGGGGGGCAATTGAGTGAGACTTTTTCTGTTTTCAGAAAACATTATTATCTATAGATTTTTATAGGACAGAAGAGGGCAGGAATCAAAGTCCTGGAGAACATTAAAAGCATTATGAATAGTAAGAAGGTCATTTTCTTCCCATTATCTTATCTGGGCTCCTGCTTCAGCACCACTTTGCTCCTAAGGGCCTACTTTCCTAGTAATTATCTTGAGTTCCATAGCAACTCCAGTTACCAAGAAGGATCTGCACACCCGTCTCTTGGAAACAGGAGCTTCCTTTGATCTCCATTAGGAGCAGATACTTTTCCCTTCCCACCACTGCCCATCCACCTGCCCCAACCCCCTATAGCTGACTGTGGTAGAGTGCTAACACAGGCTCACCTGAGCCTCCTTGGGATATATGAAAGGAGAGCAAGTTAGTGAGCAGGAAACTGCTGAGAACAATAGGGAAAAGGATATTTTATAATAAAATCTGTGAAATAGTTGGCTGGGCATGGTGGCTCATGCCTATAATCCAAGCATTCTGGGAGGTCATGTCAGGAGGTTCACTTGAACCCAAGAGTTTAAGACCAGCTTGGGAAACATTGAGACCCCCTATCTCTATAAAAATAAAAATAAAGAAGCCACACATGGTGGCATGTGCCATACGTGGGAGGCAGAGGCAGAAGGATCTCTTGAGGAGTTTGAGGCTGCAGTGAGCTATGATCACACTACTGCACTCTAGCCAGCAGAGGGAGACTCTGTCTCAAAAATTAAAAAATCTGTGACATACTATAGTAAGGAACTATTGCCTTTATATTATAAGAGCCAAGATTAAGCTCTCATGTAGGTACCTATCTATTCTGACTAAATTGTCATTTTTTTTTAGTGCTGGTCTAATTTATAATTATGATGATTCTACTAAGACTAATGTTAAGGAAATTATTAATATATACTCTTGAGTTTTTTGTTGACACTGTTTTACAGTTGGCTTCTAGCCTTAAGGTTAGCTCACAAATAGTTTAAATTAAATTTCTGTGTCTCTGATTTTTAATAATCCATTATCCTATTTAGATTGATAGGGAATTTAAAGTTCAGAAAGCCTTGTTCTCTGTTGGATTTCCCGTTCCCAAGCCTATACTGTACTGCAGTGATGCTTCTGTCATCGGAACAGAATTTTATGTGATGGAACATGTGCAAGTAAGTTAGCAATCTTATTTTGTTGTTGCTTTTATTTTTAATTATGAAGTTAGTTATGATGCTTTATTAGATGAATTTTTATTGTAATATTAACTAATTATGTAGTGTATTATTCCATATTTTAGGTAATTAGTTTGCTTTGCATTGGCTAAAAGTTTTGTTTTAATTTGAGCATACATAATGAAGGAGGGAGGAAATAGACAAGGAACAAATTTAGTAATTGGTGCATATTGACTTATTCTTAAGTTTTCCTAAAGGTGGCAGCAAAGAGCTGTAAGTAATGGCAACAACCAATAACTGTAGGTAATAGGGAAAATCTGCTCCAAGAAGAATAGTCAAGGCAATAACAACAGTAAATTTCAGTTGTTTGTTAAATTGTTTTTTGTAAAATATAATTTGAGAGTAGTTTTGGCTTTTAAGTTCATTGTGACATATCCTTATATTTTCCCTCTGGCATGCACATTCTAATATTAACCATGTTTCAGAAATGAATGTTTTTCTAGCATATTCTACAAAGTACAAGTTTTGGTTGCAAAACATTTAAATTATCTATTTTGATAACTTCCATAGGGTCGAATATTTCGCGATTTCACAATTCCAGGAGTTAGCCCACCAGAACGTTCAGCCATATATGTGGCCATGGTAGAAACCTTGGCTCAGTTACATTCCTTGAATATACAGTCATTACAGCTGAAAGAATATGGTATAGGAGCTGGGTACTGCAAAAGACAGGTAACGTATCCACATAAAGAGCTACCTTTTTTTCAAGTTCTTGGAAAAATATACATTATTAGTCAAAATAAAAATCTTGATTGTATAGTTTTCTGAAACTTGGCTATGACTTTTGACTTTATCCTTCATATTGATTTATAGTTAGCATAAAATAATTTTCTATTTTTAAATCAGGTGTTATACAGAAAAATCTTCTGTTCCAGAACCTTCACTTAATTTCCCAATACTTTTTCTGTACAATTTTCCTTTCTAAATTGGGCTAACAAACAACAATAAAAAAAATCTCAACTCTTAGGTGGCACCTGTGGCTCAGTGAGTAGGGTGCCAGCCCCAGCCAGACTGCAACAACAACAACAAAATAGCCGGGTGTTGTGGCAGGCGCCTGTAATCCGGCTACTTGGGAGGATGAGGCAAGAGAATCACCAAAGCCCAAGAGACTGAGGGCGACAAAGTAAAAAAAAAAAAAAACATAAATTGGGCTAATAGACATTATTAAGCTTGACTGTTTATTTCATGCCTGGTGAATATTACATTCAATATCAAGAAAATAAAAATACCTTCTTCCCCCATAGAAACTTGTGGTCATTTTTGAGAGATCTATGTATGAATCTCATATATAAAAACTTGAATATGTTATAAACTAATGTAAAATCTAGTAGTAAATTTTTTGGTGCTCATTGTAAGAGCTGTGGTATTCAGAGGGCGGAAATTGGCATGCCTTGTTTACTTAGGGAAAGCTTCCTGGGAGAAATATCTTGTAATGAGTATTTAAGGAAAGATAAAATTGCAAATGGTAAGGAAGAGATGGTGAGCATTTCAAATCAAAGAAAAGCAAAACTAGATATGTATCCGGCTGTTTCCCTTTGTAAGCTTATCACTTTGCAGGAACTGAAGAAAAACAAGGAAACTAAGGTTTTGAGAATACTTATTATATACCAGGTCCCACACTCAAAGAATTGTGGGACTTCTCTTTTTTAATCTTTGCAACAACCCTAAGACATAGGTATTATTACTTTCATTCTGCAGGTGAGGCTTACATAGATCCAGTAATACACAAGTGGCTGGGACATAATTTAAACTGAAGTTGGTATGATTCCAAAATCGAGATATTTGCTCTTTTGCAACAAATTGAAGAGAGATACAAGCAGATAAATAATATAGCCCAACTTGTTGGTGGACTTCAAGAGTAGGTTGATTTGTTTGCGTTCAATTCTAAGAACAAAAAAAAGTCTTGGTATTATTCATACCTTTTCTTCCACAAAATAGTTGCTGAATAAAGCAACCACCTCTCCTGATGCCTAAGCTAGTATTTTTTTTTTCCTGATAAAAAGTTAGGTGAGCAAAATGAACTAGATGGAAGAGCCACTTACATGTTTACATTTTTAGGCTGATACATATATTACTGTTTTAGGTTGACACGAGTATCCCTTGTCAGTGATCTTGAGCACTTAGTAGTAAAATGTGATTTGATATAATTTAATTTTGTTTTGATTTTAGAAATATTGGATCTTAACATTTATTTCACTTTTAGCTCTACCATTTTTCTTATTTAAATATTTTTAGATATCCACCTGGACAAAGCAGTATCAGGCTGCAGCTCATCAGGACATCCCTGCCATGGAACAGCTATCTGAGTGGTTAATGAAAAACTTGCCAGATAATGACAATGAAGAGAATTTGATTCATGGAGATTTCAAACTAGATAACATAGTTTTCCACCCAAAAGAGGTACTATAAGTCATGTTTACAAGAATTTAAGTAGATCTGATTTGAGATACAAGTACTAAGTACATGTTCCTCCCAGAGCATTGAATGAACCCAACCCATTTCCCTTCCTTTCCTACAGCTCAGAACAGTCTTCACCCCTCAAAACTTTTAGAAATGGCTAGGTGCTGTAGCTTATGCCTGTAATCCTAGCCCTTTGGGAGGCCAAGGAGGAAAGATCCTTTGAACTCAAGAGTTTGAGACCTGCCTACGCAAGAGTATTTCTACTAAAAATAGAAAAAAGGATGGGCATTGGAGTGGATGCCTATAGTCCCAACTATTCAGGAGTCTGAGGTTAAAAAGTTGCTCAAAGCCAGGAGTTTGAGGTTGCTATGAGCTAGGCTGACTCCATGGTACTCTAGCATGGGCAACAGAGTGAGACTGTCTCAAAAAAAAAAAAAAAACGACTTACAGAAATGAGTCCTGTAGATTTTCAAGTATGGCTAACAACCTACCTTTAAGTCTGGTTCTACTTGCCTATTGCTATTTTCTTCAAAGAAGTTATTTTATCTACTTAAAAAGCTTATAAATGTTCTTGTGCTTTCTTCACCTATATTTTTTGTTTGTTTTTCTTGTCCTGTATCATGAAGAATTGTTAATTTATTATTAATATAAACTCAGAGAAGACAGAATTCCAAAAGCCTCTTTGAGACTTCAAAAGAATTACATTAGATTAATGTCACCTTGCTCTGTATAAATGTACATAGTGTACTCTTCAGAAAGAGTATGAACAAAGAAAAGCTATAACTTTCTACTATGCACAGAAAATGAGGCCTCACATTCAAATGAGTGTCTTTGGGCAAGCCACTTGGCACTTAGTATTCCTGCATAAATTAGGAGATTTCCAGTTCCCCAAATCCTGCTTCTTAGGAGGATTTTCCATATTCATCAGTTTTCTCAGAATGCTAAGATATTTTAGGACAAGAAGAGCAGCTCTAAGTTTATGTGCTAAGTTGCTGGGTTTTATGTTCTTTCTCTATAGGAAAAGGATGGAGGGAAATACCATTATAAATTACATTGTTATCGAAATTCAAAGTAATATAAATCAATTAAAAGTCCAAAAATAACATAAAGACATTTGAGCACATTTACAAGCAAGACAGAAAATTTTTAATGGAAAAGTCAATTTGGATATTAAAATTATACATGTAATTATATAGTGGTGTGCATGTATATGTAACTTTTTTATGGTACCAATGAATTCTGAATTCTAACTTTGTTAATTATTGACCTTTATATCAGAAAATTGAATAATGCTCATTATAACCTGGAAAACTTATAAAAGCATATACCTTAAAACAGCGGGATTTGGCCTATATTTGATATGCTTCATTTTATTCATTAACATCTTAGGAGCCTGCCTTTGAATAAGTCACATTTCTTTATATCTTTTATTACTGGTACTTTTCAGTTCTTTTTTTTTTTTTTTTTTTTTTTTCAGTTTTGGACCAGGGTTAGGTTTGAACCTGCCACCTTTGGCATATGGGGCCAGCACCCTACTCCTTTGAGCCACAGGTGCCGCCCTACTTTTCAGTTCTTAAACAAATAAGAAAAATTCCAGACCTAGATATCCTAATGAATTATATGTTGCTTATTGAAATGTTTAATTTGTAGGATTAGTCTTAATATGCTGAACGTATAAAACTCCAGTAAGTACAAAACTATATGTTCCTTTTATATTTAATCTCATATTTTAAAAATATTTCTCATAAGATCAAAATTATCAAACAGGTATCATTTTCCTTCAGAAAAGCAAGATATTCAATAGTTTGAGAGATTTTCTTAGAAAAGAAGGGCATTGATAAAGTCATAGCTTTTAGTTACTTAGCTGTGATGCTAATTTGTTAACATACACCATTATCTTTTAATTTTTGAGAGCCATATAGTAGTTAGTAAAATGTTTTGTATTTCTGACCAGTAATCTCATTGTTACTAGTTAAATCAAATTTAATCAATTTTCACCTCCCGTAAATATTGTAACTAACTCTTCATGGAAACTAACATGTGGCTGGCAGAATTCAAGGGAAGTAGCATTATTCATGACAACTATATTCTCTGAAACATGGGGTTGGAAAGGAAATACAGGTCTTAATGAGTTCAAAATACAGATAGAGGAAAAATATATTAAGGTAACAGCAATTAAATAATATATATCTGGGTACAAGTATATCATACAAGGTGAGCTACAAGAGCAGTGAAAGAAGGAAGGATGCCCACTGTGGACTGGCAGTAAGAACTACCCAAACTGTAAAGTTTAATTTTAGTTAGTAGTTTATATTTCCCACTTCTTTTAAAAATGGTTTTACAAGCAAAAAGGGAATTAGACTGCGTGTTTTGTTTTTTATGTGGTCACTCAACAAATTGCAAAACCAGCCCCTGGAATGAAGGGGAGGCCTAAAAAGAGCTCTGCTATAGAGCAGACCCCAGGGGAGAGAGGCTTTGCACCTGCTACTCATGTTGCTGCTGCCAGTGGCCTCTTCTGGGTACTGGGAACGTTGTGGGGAGGATCTTCATATGGGCCTTAACTAAGGGCCAGAAACTACCTGGTACCTAAGGGTTTCATTTGGGATCAGATTGGAGGCCCAAGCGATCCCTGTCTCACCACTCCTTTTTACAGTAATCCCACTTGGAGGACTACCTCTGTTAGGGGTCTGAGATCTTCCGTACCATCTACTGTGGATCACAGGACCCTCTGCCCCCTCCTCAGACTCTCTCTGTTCCTCCCCTGATCAGTGGCCACGGTGGATCTCCTCTGCCATGTCCTGAGTGTGGATGCTGTGAGCATGATACTGACCAAAGAAGCAAAGGACATGAGGGATAGAAGCAGGCTCCTGGGACTCAGCTTTCTTCCTCTGCATCATCTTGGGCATAAGGGACCTGGACAGCACCCCACAAACCAGAGCTTGAGGGCCTACAGAACTGCAGGCCTTACCTTAACTCTGGCTGCTGAGCCACACACTGGGTCATTCCTGATGTATATTTATGCCTTGGGATGTGATTGAAAGCTTTTTTTTTCTTTGAGGTTAAAGATTATATTTTTATTTATTCTTGTCTTTGTCTAGAGTCTACATAGTAGATGCTCGATAAATGAGAACCTACTAGACTAGGAGCTCCTTTAAAGCAGTGACTGTATCTTACTCATCTTTATGTAGCAGTTCTTTATATGATTCTAAGTGAATCTCTGGTGAAAGGGTTGATTTTATTGAATTACTCACTAAGTAACTATTTTCATCTCAAACATTTATGCTAAATTTTCATTCCCTTTCATTCATTGCTTTAAGTATGACCTTAAAGCAAATTGCTTAACCTCTCTCTGTGCCTCACTTTTTATTTTAATGTTTTGTTTTTTCTTTTTCTTTTTCTTTTTTGCCCAAGCTGGAGTGCAGTAACACCATCATAGCTCATTGCAGCTTCCAGCTCCTGGGCTCAAGCAACCCTCCTGGCTCAGCCTCCTGAGTAGCTGAGACTACAGGCACACACCACCATGCCTGGCTCATTTTTTAAATTTTGGTGGAAACAAGGTCTCACTATGTTGGCCAGGCTTCTCTCAAACTCCTACCTAGGTTTAGTGATCTCTTGTCTCAGGTTCCCAAAGTGCTAGGATTACAGGTGCGAGCCATCTTGCCTGGCCTAACTTTTTCTTTAGAAATAATTATAGACTTAGAAGAAGTTGTAAATATAGTACAGTAAAGAGAAGTTCCATGTATCCAGATTCCCCACAATCGATCTTATACAACTGTAGTATCTTATCAAAGCCAGGAAACTGACCCTGTGTACCTTTTGAATTGAAGAAACAAACCCAAATTTCAGAGTTGCTGGGATCTAAAATAAAGTAGTCATTAAAGACTACTTCATTAGCTGATAGTTACATCATAGCTCAACTTATTTTATTATCTTCTCTTTTCCATTCTCTTGTCCTCTATTTTTCTCTTCTATTTTTCTAAGACAGCCTATCAAGCTCTATTTTTCAGAAAAAAATATTAAGGTAGAAGTAGATCTTTTAAAATCTGTACTAAAAAAACTGGTTATAGGGATTAGAATTATAGGAGATAGAACTGTACAAACATTCTGTAATGTAAGGTTTGAGGGTTTTTTGGTTTTTGTTTTTTAAAACAGCATGTTTTATTTTTATCATCAGAAAACACAACTAAGAAAGAATACAAAACAAACTTAAATGACAAACCTTCTAGGAATGTGTAGAGTAAGCTAATAAGTTACTTAAAATACCATTTTTAAACAAAAGCACCGTGCTTAACTTCACAATCTCCTGTTTTTTTCTAGTTACTTATTTGTAAAGAATTTGAAGCATGTTTGAGCAAGTATTTCAGTAATATAACATGTTCACTGCAATGGTTAAAGGAATTCCAGTTTTCATGGAAAGTGTTGATTTTCCAAATATAAATCTTACTGGTAGAGAAATGTTTAAGATTTTGGAGTTTAATGGAAAAACCTGTCATTTCAACTTGAAAAAGTAATATATTTAATTAGAAATATCCACTGGAGTAGATCAACTTCAATGATCTAGAAATTTATTTTTTTCTTTATATCTCCTCTGCGAAGATACAAATTTGATTGTTCTTACTTTAGATCCCATGAGCCCTTCATGACTTCATTTGACTTTTTATCCTGCACAGCCACGTGGTCATGATCTGTCATTTCAAAAACTATCTTCTTTAGTTATCAATTTAACTAACAATTTTTGACTATGGATGTATGTAAATAAAAGAACTTTAAAGTTTCCAGACCTTAGGTTACTTATTATTCCATAATTTTTTTTTTTTTTGAGACAGAGCCTCGAGCTGTCACCCTGGATAGAGTGCTATGGCATCACAGCTCACAGCAACCTCCAATTCCTGGGCTCAAGCGAGTCTCTTGCCTCTGCCTCCCAAGTAGCTGGGACTACAGGTGCCCACCACAACACCTGGCCATTTTTTGGTTGCAGCCGTCATTGTTGTTTGGCGGGCCCGGCCTGGATTCGAACCCACCAGCTCAGGTGTACGTGGCTGGCGCCTTAGCCCATGAGCCACAGGCGCCAAGCCTATTCCATAATTTTTTCACTCCTTGACTTTATATAATTTTCAGCCCTAAACTTGCTACATATTTTGCTACAGAATAAAGTCATGAAATCAGGTTAACTGGGTCTGGGACGTATTTACGTTGCATAATTTCATCTAGGCCGCAACTTCATCTCTTAGTAATACCTGTGACTTTTTTAAAATGACTTTTTCAAATCTTTTCCATTCTTCTCAAGCTCTTGAGTTTCTTGTCCCATCTAGACTCCTGCTCTCAGCATATGGTCTTGCCTTCTGCTTGATTCATTTCTGTCCTTTCAGTCAATTTCCAACATGGGCTACTTTCTAGATAGTACATGTTCCTTGAAGTTCTCTTGTTATTGTTGACAACATTTCAGCACTCTATACTATGTCCCTTCATGCAGACTGATGGGTGATATTTTTCTTAGCCTCACTGCCAAGAAAGTTGTTCCTCTTAAGCAACTGGTTTGTTTTTGATCTGCATATACTATAAAGACTGTGATTAATCATGGTTCACACTTTATTTTCTCTGCTAGAATACTCAGAACAAATTTCACTACCCACACTAACAATAATACATGATCCATGACATTCAATTTTATGTCATATCTGCTGTGGAGCACCCCTTGTCTTAGAAAATGAGTGTAGATGGAAAGGCACAGGCCTCCCACTCCCCAGCCACGGAAAGCTCTTTGGTGGGGAACCTGGCATTAAACCATTCCTAGACCACCTGCTTCTGAGTTGGGATTTCTGCCTAGTAGAACAATTCTTTCCCTGTAATCTTTTGAAAGCTCTCAATGCAAGGTTTTGTAAATAAGTATGTAAAATAATAAAAGTAAATAAGACATAAAATAAAGAAAAAAGAAGAAAATAATAAAAAGGAAAATGTTACGTAATAACCTTATTCCTAACTTTATCTCTTCATTAAAAATTCTATTTTTCCCCCTGTTTACTTTGTCTGCTATTTATACTGTTGGATAGCATGTGTTTCTTTTTTTTCGAAAGGGAATATGTATGTATTAATAGAATTAGTAATACAAAAAAGCATACATGGAAAAATAAACCTCTGTAGAAGATAATCAACAAAACTAAAGACTTACAGTTGTGCTGAGGTTTCAAAAAAACTATCAGAAATTGTTATACTAATAAGTTCTTTAGCTGGGTGAGATAGCTCACACCTGTAATGCTAGCACTTTGAGAGGCCATGGTAGAGGGGATTCCTTGAGATCAGGAGTTTGAGACCAGCCTGAGTAACATAGCAAGACCCTGTCTCTAAAAAAAAAAGTAGAAAAATTAGCCAGTGTGGTGGCTCACACCTATAGTCCCAGCTACTCAGGAAATTGAGGCGGAAGAATTGCTTGATCCTAGGCATTTGAGGCTATAGTGAACTGTGATGACACACTGCACTGTAGCCTGGACAACACACCTAGACCCTGTCTCCAAAAAAAAGAGAGAAAGAGAAGTTCTTTAGCAGTAGTAAAGTGAACTGGTAAATGTTTATCCCAACCACTCAGAGTTATATTGAACTTTTTATAGCTCTGAACATAAATAGGTATTAATGTAATTCTAATAAACTTGCTAATTAATTTATACTAATTGATACAATTTGATGAACCATCAATTTTCCTCACTGGCCATTATTTTATAGCTTTGTGTAATTATCCACAATAAATGTTTCAGATAGCTTGAAACAATTGCAGGGAAGTTTCCTAACTTTCATTTAAAAAAAAAATAATAAACATTTCTAGCATAAAGAAGGGTCTCATCTTCTTTTCTTTGGAAGTTAAAAGCAAGGACAACAAATAGAATTGTATAAGAAAAAAATGTGTCTTTTTCACATTTCACATTTAATAATGTAGCTAGGATAGTAATTTATAATATAACCACAACAACAAAAGGGCTTATAAAATCCAGTCATAGAGAAGGGAGTGATCAATTTTTCCCACAGTAATAATAGTAAATTTTTTTTTTTTTTTAGATAGAGCCCCAAGCTGTCACCTTGGGTAGAGTCCCATAGCATCACAGCTCACAGCAACCTCCAACTCCTGGGCTCAAGCAATTCTGCCTCCACCTCCCAAGTAGCTGGGACTACAGGCGCCTGCCACAATGCCCGGTTATTTTTTGGTTGCAGCCATCATTGTTTGGCGGTCCCAGGCTGGATTCGAACCCACCAGCTCTGGTTAATGTGGCTGGTGCCTTAGCCACTTGAGCCACAGGCATTGAGCCAATAGCAAATTTTGATTGCCTTCTATATGCCAGACTTTGTACATATTCATCAAATGAATATATATAAACCCCCTACTATGTGCTAGGTACTCTGCTAGGAACAGGTAAACAAAACATATTATACATGCACCCTGCTCTCATTTAATCTTTATAGTATCCCTGTATAAGAGGTAATAGTTTATGTTATAGCTGAGAAAATTGAGGATCAGACAGGTTAACTAACTTATTCAGTTACAAAGCCACTAAATGGTAGAGCTAGGATTTTAATATAGGTCTGTGTGATTGCAAAGCTCACATTTCCCCACAAATTTTCCAGAGGAATAAGGGAGTGTAAGCACATAGAAAGTAATATAGAGACTGAAACCCAGTCACTTCCATTGCCCGAATGGGCTGTACAGTTTTATGTGGCTTGAATAACTTGCCTAGATTACTGCTGCCGCCCCCTCCTTGGCTCCCCTAACAGGCTATTCAATACATAGCCTATAATGTGACTTAAAATACAGATAATCACATCAGCCCTCTGTACAGAGCCCTTTAGTGTCAGTTACCCTCACTGCACCTCATCCCTCCTACCTCAATCCCTTGAAGTAACCACAGCATCGCCATCAGTTTGGTACATATCCTTCCGACTCTGAAAGCTCATTTATAATATTTTTCTTTAAACAAAAATAGGATATTATATATATTCTTCAAATCTTTTTTCTTTGTATTTACAGTTTAATGTCCCATGTTCTTAACATAAAGAGACATATTCCTTTAATACATGTTGTTACAAAGTAGAAAGAGGAAAGCTCTCTTGTCTTATTGGTTCCAAATAATAGAATAGTGTCTTATGATGTTGATGTATAATGGTGGATTTTGTGTTCATAAAGCAAACGGTGTCTTTCTAACAAGTTTTTTATTTATAGCATGAAACAATTTACTTTGAAAAGGATTATCAATGAAATAAGATAATATTTGTCATGTAGTTAGATTTATCCCTAAAGCAAGTGCTTAATTATACATGACATAGCAAGTATTATTGAAATATAAGTATTTGTTATAAGAATTTCTTCTTTTTATTTATTTATTTATTTTTGCAGTTTTTGGCCGGGGCTGGGTTTGAACCCACCTCCTCCGGCATATGGGGCCAGCGCCTTATTCCTTTGAGCCACAGGCACCGCCCAGAATTTCTTCTTTGTCATGGTTACACCCAGTTGAAAAGTTTTAATTGCTTTTGCCTCTGCTCATTAATAGAAATACTGAGGCTGTGTAAAGTAAAGAGTGAAAGGATCGATGGCTGGTGACGGAACCAGAGGACTTAGCCCTGCATAATTAAGGCCAATTGTTATTTCATAAATGAAATGTGCTACTGTGGATAAAGATTGCAAATTACAGCCTGAGATTGACTTTTGATGGGAAATGAGTTTATTATAGTTCATTCATTTATTTTAATATAGTTGTGTTGACTTTTAATGTGTTAAAGACCTCTTTATTTTTAATTACAGTCTCGAGTTATAGCAGTACTAGATTGGGAGCTTTCAACTATTGGTCATCCTTTGTCAGACCTAGCTCATCTTTCCATGTTCTACTTTTGGCCAAGGACAGTTCCGATGGTAAATCAAGGTTCCCATATTGGAGAAAACACAGGTACAAAAGCATCATGTCTAAATTGCTATAAATGTAAAATTGTCTTTATTATATTCATAAATAAAAACATAACCTTACAATTGTTAATGATCTTGTAATGTTAGATAATAGTTTTTTATTTGTTTCTTGAAAATATTTCTAATTAATTTTGTTTTTGTTAATTTTTCTGAACATAGACTCCTAGTTTTAGTAAGGTATGACAAAATGTAATCCTTTGTATATAATGTTATTTTGTGAATTAAGATTTAGAACATGTTTTGTTGCATGGATTAGTGGTTATTACGTTGTGTTTTACATCTATATACTATATTATTACATTTGAAAATATTCACCATAACATATATCAGCACATATAATGATATTATATGCTATTTTTATAGGAATACCATCGATGGAAGAACTGATTTCAATATATTGCCGCTGTAGGGGAATTAATTCTGTTCTTCCTAACTGGAATTTTTTTCTTGCTCTTTCATATTTTAAATTGGCTGGAATCGCACAGGTAATTGTTTAAAACATGTGTTTAAACCTGGGATTAAGGGTGGAGCACATAGCTCAGTGGGTAAGGCACCGGCCACATACACCAAGGCTGGCAGGTTCGAACCCAGCCCAGGCCTGCTAAACAATGACCACTGCAACAAAAAAATAGCCAGGCTTTGTGGCAGGTGCCTGTAGTCCCAGCTACTTGAGAGGCTGAGGCAAGAGAATCACTTGAGCCCACGAGTTGGAGGTTGCTGTGAGCTATGACACCACTGCACTCTACCAAGGGTGACAAGTGAGACTGAAAACAAAAACAAAAACCTGGAATTAAGAGAGGGCAGCAATCTTTAGAGTTGACATTATTTACTAATGTACATTGACAATATTTTCTGGTATTTAGGGTTTGTACATTTTTCTTTCTTAGACTATTTTGCTTTTTATAATGACAGGTATCACATATGAATAAAATATAAATCCAGCATTCAAAGAATAAGAATTTGACAAGAAAAAATTAAGTAACAAAATGAGTTATCCTTTTTTTATGATAAACTTATAAGATGGAAGGAGGGAGAAAGATACAATCACAAAAAGAGGAAAGCATGTGAGGATTAGTCATTTCCTGATTATCTGATGTAAGAAAAACTAAATCTTTTGATCTCTGCTTCAGACTATAAAACCATGTATTAACCAGGGCTGACAAGGAGGGGAAAATTATCTTTGTATTTCTCAGAGGCAGGAAAAGTACCTAGTATAACGTAACCTTCTAATACATTTTTGCATAGGTAGATGAGTAAAATTTTTCATTTTCTAATAGGCAGTCATTTATGTGATGAATTTTGAGAGGAAATGAGCATACATTTATTGATTTTCTAATACATTTTAACCTAAACCAATACCACTGTCTATACTAATCCAATTTTCAAGTACTTTGAATCTTGGAGCCTTAAGAAATTAAGGTGTTTTGGGTGGCACCTGTGGCTCATCGAGTAGGGTGCCGGCCCCATATACTGAAGGTGGCAGATTCAAACCCAGCCTCGGCCGAACTACAAAACAGAAAAATAGCCGGGTGTTGTGGCAGGCGCCTGTAGTCCCAGCTACTCAGGAGGCTGAGGCAAGAGAATCACCTAAGCCCAGGAATTGGAGATTGCTGTGAGCTGTGTGACGCCACGGCACTCTATCGAGGGTGATAAAGTAAGACTCTGTCTCTAAGAAAAAGAAATTAAGGTGTTTTATCAGTCATAGGGGTTTTGGGAAAGAACAGGTAAATAAGAGATTTTAGAAACAAAAATAATGGGAAAAGGAGATTTAAGGAAAATTATAGTTATTTTTCCCTATCCTCAGAATTCTTGCTATCTATGAGCAGCTAGGAAATATTAGTGTTAGATTTCATCATATATATTCTAAGAGTTGATCATGTTCAATAAAATTGAGTTTCTCAAAATGAGTGCATCTCTAAATCTGTCAGTTTCCACAAATCAGATGCCAAATAGGCTTTGAACTTAAAATGACTTTTCTTTTCAAATAAAAGTCTGAGAAAGGTTATGATTGAAATTAAAATGTATATTATACATGTATAATGCGATGTAGATGTATGTGTACATCGCGTTATATACGTACTTGCCTTAAAGCTGATCATAAAAATTCTGTTCTCACCAGAAATATGAAATTGGAAATTTTACAGTTTTTTTTTTCAAAAATGATTATATAAGGAATATATAGGAATGGAATTCAGTTTGTGTTTGGGGGAGAAGAGAGAGTTTATGTTGGAAGTATGGAAATGGCGAATTAAGAAAGAAACTGATTAGTATCCAACTAGCACTGTTAAAAAGACATCATTTCACATAAATTAAGAACCAAAAAAAAAAAGTATATAAAATATTCTTAGGGGTCGTCTCATAGTTTTCTTTTTGGTTTTAATGTTATTTGGTCTCTTTAGATTTTCTCCTATGAAAAGAGAGCAGCCATCTTTAGAGATGATATAATTTGCAGATTTGGCATCTGTGGTAACTGCTGAGATCGTTTTTAAGTTTGGTTTGATTATACGTTACAGTTTTGCTAGGATGGGAGTATGTTAACTAGATGATATGATTATGAGACCACTTAATTCTGAAGAGTATAATTACCGCTGCATGTAAATTAATAGTATTGATAGTCTCATTTACATCTTCATACTCTGTGAGTCTATGGTCCTGCATAACTGGGTAACTGGGAAAAGATTGATTGAATAGTTGAAGGACAGTTTACAATCAATTTTAATGTTTTATGTTAATTTACTTATAGGGAGTATACAGTAGATATCTTCTGGGCAATAATTCATCCAAGGACAGCTTTCTATTTGCCAGTATGGTACGACCTCTGGCAGAAACTGGATTACAACTCTCAAAAAGGTGAGGAGAACATTCCTTGGCTAAGTAAAATCAGAGCCTTAGTTAGGTATGTGAAGGTTATAAACTTTGGGGAAATAGGAATTACTTCCATTGCTTACACCAGGATTGCTGCTGCCAATCACAATAGTTTTTTGTTTTGGGGTTTTGTGGAGGTTTTTTGGGTAAATCTTTTATATGCATAAATACAAATTGACCTAAAATATAAAGAAAATCCCCATATTTGTGACTAAAAGTATTTTTTGTCCCTTGGATGGGTAAACTTTCAAAGATATAGATAAAACTCTCAAATTTTTCTTTCTAATATTTAAGTCACTTAAAATTATGTACTATCTAAGATGATTTATTCCTTTAGAAGTATTATTCTCTTCCACTGTCACATTTCATGAAATTTTATTCAGACATTTTATAAGCATCTTTGAAATTCAGGTCTACATCCTTGGAACACTTTTTAAGGCATCTAACACAGTTTGCCAGAGTCCTTACTGGAGCACTTTTTGAGGCAGCTATCACACTTTCCCAGGGTCACGTTGCTATTACTTACTGAGCACATGTAATGCTGTTCTAGAAATTCTGCCTAAGCCAAAAGAACCCAGAGCATAACGCTGACTGTTGTTTTCTTATAGCTGGATATTTGTGATGTCTATGACATAACAACCAGCTCTTGTGCTTCATAATCACATTCTTTATAATGACATTCAGCAGTTGTATTTTTGAGGCATATAAAAGAAAACAATTGGGGTGGTACCTGTGGCTCAGTGAGTAGGGCGCCAGCCCCATATGCCAGAGGTGGCAGGTTCAAACCCAGCCCTGGCCAAAAATTGCAAAAAAAAAAAAAAAGAAAGAAAACAATTAAAGTTGTGTTCACTTTCTTTGCTTCCTCTTTTAGAAATTCCAACTAGCATTGCCTGAGGTGATTCCAGGATTATGTATATTTCCCAAATAAAGAAATTTATTTTATGGACATTCAGCCCATAATATGAAAGACTTGAAAAAATTGTAAAATATGGCATCTCCTCCTGAGAGATATTTTTGTAGAGCTGAGGACACATCACATTCTATTCAGAAATATGACATAATATTTATGGATATCTTTGTAACCATTTTTCCTCTTCTTCTATAAAGAACTTTTAGTACTGCATTACTACAGATTGATAATACCAGACAATTGTTTGTACAGACAAGGAGAGGCCAGGAAGTTCTTACTAGGGTGAAAAATTTCATGAAACAACACATCCTTCCAGCTGAAAAGGTGAGTATTGTATAAACAAACAGAATACATTTGCACTAAAGGGCTATTGATGACTACCTTTGTTATTTCTGCTTGTAGAAGAGCCATGGTGTTATTTTCTCTGCAGTCAATCCTTACCCAGATTCTTCTTCTCACATTAGCACTGAGCCACTATAGAGTCTGAGTCTGAAAAATTACAAGTTTCTAAAATGTGCCAAGGGAATGCACAACTAAGTCTGTAAAAGTAAAATAAGGCCAAAGGGAATTAGCAGTTATGAAGTTGGGAGAAGTTGATGAAGACCACTTTATGGGCCTTTTCCTAGGGCGTTGACTCAGCTTTTTAAATAAACACAGTCCCCTTTGAGAGTTGAATAAGACTGTAGACTACACAAGATGAATATACCAGAAAATTTTGCATGTCATTTCAAGCTTTTCACAAGTACTCTCACCCTCTCCCTTAGAAGCTACTATTTCAAGGTGATGTTTTAGTTCGTGCACTGAGAGTAAGGAGGCAACAGGGAACATTCATTCATTCAGTTAAGAAATAATTATTGGGTACTTAGTAATGGGTTAGACCCTGGGGAGCCACTGAATGTAAGAGAAAGAACAAGACAGACAGTGCTTATGCTTCTGTGAAGCTTAGACTTTAGCAAGAGAGACATCAAATAAGAGATGATATCCTGATTATTAGTGGCTTATGCACTCTGGGAGGTGCAGGTAAGAGAATCACTTGAGCCCAGGAGTTAGAGGTTGCAGTGAGCTATGATGACACCCTCAGTAATAGAGGGGGACTCAGTCAGGGGGACCATGCCCCACCTGCCAGTCTCAGTCCACTGCCTGGCAAGCCTATGTTGCATGCTCTGTTGGAGTTAGGGGACAGGGTCCCACCCTTCGGTCTCAGTCCACACACAGCCTCTGCAGGCTCTGTTGGAGTCAGGACACGGGATCCTGCCCTCTGGTCTCAGTCCACACACAGCTAGCCTCTGTTTGCCAGAATAATTGTAGTCAGGGGACCACACCCCTGCCTGCTATTCTCAGTCCACTGCCTGGCAAGCCTCTGTTCACAGGCTCTGTTAGAGTCAGGGCAGCACACTCTGCCCACAGGTCTCAGTCCTCACCCAGTAAGCCTCTGCTCACCAGCCCTGCTGGAGACGGTGGGCCACACCCTAGCCCTCACGTCTTGGTTCACACCCAGTAAGCCACAGAACCATTAAGGGTTCTGTTGGAATCAGGGGTTCACGCCCTTGCTCTCAGGTTGCAGTCCATACCTATCAAGCCTCTGCTTGCAGGCCCAGGATGAGCTGGGTACCAGCCCTATCTGTCAAACTCAGTCCACATGGGGTAACCACTCTCCTGCTGTGGGTGCCATCAGAGCTGGGGGCTCTGCACTCCGTTCCGCCAGACACAGCCCAAAACCGAGGGTCAACACCACCACTGGCCAGGCATAGTCATAACCAAGGGACTGCTCCTTCTCCCGCCAAGTGTCCCTTTCGTCCCACACCCTCTTTCTTCCCTGTTAGTCAGATTCCTTCCTGATGGTTAGCAGTCCACACTATGCCCAGATCTCTCAGGACAAGACCAAACACTCTGTGCTCTGTAGAGGGCAGAACTTCAGACCGCCATGTGAGAGGGAAAAGGTGGAGTGGGAGTTTGGACTTGTGGGGGAAAATATCTGTTCAATTTTGTGCCTGGTGGGATGATGTCTAGGTCTAGTGAGACCTCCCAGGAGAAAAAGAGCTGGAGTTTAGCGGCTCTTTCCAGCCAGGTAAAATGAGAGGTCTTTTGTTCCCTACCTGTTCGCAGATAGCCATAGCCTGCAGCAGGCCTCCTGCTTGGAGGAGGGGTCTCCCCTCCTCTAGTTGATGGGCTTTGTACTTGTAATTTGGTTTCTTGAATTCTCTTCTTTGGAGTTATAGCTTGCCAAACTTCTTTCTTGGCTCAGCTCCCTATCTTTGGCTTCATAGAGTCTGATTCCGTCCATTGTTCCTCTACCGAGGGTTGCTACTGGTCAGCTATCTTCCCAGAATTCCCTGAGGTATTTTATTTAATTCTGAGTCCTACCATACTACCAATAAACTTAATATCTAAGTGGAAAAACTTTAGAACATTAAGTATTAAATAATACAAGTTTTAAAATAATCATATGAATGTTGACGTAATTTAACTTCTCCAAACTGTAGTATCATCAAGAGGTAGTCAGAGGTGAGGAAATGGTAACTTTATTGCATAATATATTTCTTATTAAACACTGTAGCCTTGACTGTTTCCACGGAAGTATGAGGAATGGAAATAGTAAACAAAGCCAAACAGGAAATCTTCCAATTTAACTTGCAGGCAGAAATGACAAGAGCTATTTATCTAGTGCCTTTGAAAGAGCAGACCTTTACCATCTTGAAGTTTTCACTAAATACAGAAGTACTCTAGACTAGCCATGTGTCAACAAAAGGACGATTTTATACATTGCTTATATGAGTGTACATTGGTAGAACAGTTTTGGAAAATAATTTGATACTATGGATTAAGAGTTTTGATGATGTTCGTAGCCTTTAATCTAGAAAGTCTTACTAGCCTAAGTATATAAAAAATAATAGGTACAGAGATGCTATAATAGTAAAATATTGAAGAATGCCATGGTAGTCCAATATTTTCATTCTGTCTTGATGATTCTTTTAGTCATACAAATTAGCAATTGTTATTTTTTATCTGGCTAGTTTTGAAATTTAGATTTACCCACGTGTTTATCATTTGATTTATTTACTAACTAGTCCTTCTTGAAACTCAGATGTTTCTTATAGGATAAAGTTTCTTTACTGAGAATCTGCTAGTAAATTTTACTTTTGTTTATTTTTATTTCTTTCTGTTTTTCTTTTTCTTTTCCTTTGAGAGGGGAAGTAATGACTTTATTGATTGATTGATTATATTTTTATTTTGTCCTGATTCTTGAAAGATAGGGGTTTTTTTTGTTTGTTTCTTTGTTTTTGCGACAGAGTTTCACTTTGTTGCTCTTGGTAGTGTGCCATGGCAGCATAGCTTGGAGCAACCTCAAACACTTGGGCTCAAGTGATTCTCTAGTCTCAGCCTCCCAAATAGCAGGGATTACAGATGCCTGCCACATTGCCTGGCTATTTTTTTTGAGACTGGGTCTCACTCTTGGTCAGGCTGGTCTCAAACTCCTGAGCTCAGGTAACCCACCTGCCTCAGCCTTCCAAAGTGCTAGGATTATCGGCTTGGGCCACCACCCTTGAAGTATAGTTTTATTGGGTATATAATTGTAAGTTGACAGTTATTTTATCTCAGCAATTGAAGATAATACTCCAATGATTTCGGTCTTCAAATTGCAGGAAGTCAGCTACCAATCTTGACAGTTGCTTAATTATAGGTAATATTTTTCCCCCTCCTCTTTCTCATTTTAATAGGTTGTTTTTTTTCTCTTTGTTCTTTAGTTTTACTGTGCTCTGGATTCATTGTGGTTTCTAAACTTGAAGATTGGTGTCAGTCTTGTATCAGTTTGAGAACTTCTTGGAATAATTTTTCCAAAAATTGCCTCTGTCCTCATTCTTTTCTTCTAGGGCTCCAATTAGACTTATTTCTTCCCTCAGAACTTTCTTCAAATTTAATATTATTTTAGCTATATCTAATCTACTTTTCAATCATCCACAGAACAGTGGTTCTCAAGTTTTGAAGTGAGTTAGAATTACTTAGAGAGCTAGTAAACAGCAATAAGCCCAGGCTCATTGAAGTAGGCTATACCTAGGCCCCTTACCAAGAGATTTAAGTTTTATTACTATGATTTTCATTTTGAGTTGCATTCAATTCTTTTTCAAATTTGCCTAGTTGCTTTTGGTAGTTCTTTGTCCTGCTTTTAATTTCTTCCTTTATTCTTGAAAACTATTGAATATAAATATTTTATATTCTGTGTCTGACCATTATTGTCTTTAGGAAATATGATTCTGTTTTCTTGAATTACTGTTTTTGCTAGTTTTAATTAATGGTGGGTTGTTCCCTTGAGTGATAAATAATTTTTCATTCTGAACTTCATGTTCTTTGGAATGAAATTTTATCACTGGATAAAATTATTTAAGTTTTAAATTATTTAAAATTATTCACTGTTATTTAAGGCTTTTGTTTAAAGCTCTTTCCTCCAGAGAGAATTTGCATTTGTTTCTGGCAGGTACTTACAGGCACTATTGCCAGGTATACTGTAAACTTAAGCTTTGGCTTGAGCTTTTTAGGGCCCCACAGATCTGTGAATTCAGTTCCAAATGTGGGGAAAGGTAGGCTTCAGATTAGAAATGATTCTGGAACTAAGACCTATATATAGCACTATGTTCCCATGGTCTACATCTAAGCATTGGGGTTTGTTTGGTTCAGGTTTTTTCTGGGTATTTCCACTTAGGTTTTACCCATTAGGCATCTTGGCTTTGGAGTGGGATCCTCCCACTCTCTGTGTTTGGGTCATTTAACGGTAACTCCTGACCCCTGCCACTGTGACCCTTTAAATCTTAGGGTCTAGTCCAACATAAATCAGCCTTTATCCCCTAAACCAGTGGTTTTCAATCTTCCTAATGCCACAACCTTTTAATACAGTTCCTCATGTTGTGATGACTCCCAACCATAAAATTATTTTCATTGCTACTTCATAACTATAATTTTGCTACTATTATGAATTATAATGTAAATATCTGATATGCAGGATGTATTTTTATTGTTACAAAGGCTACCACTGCCCTAGACAAACTTGGCTCCAATTTTTGCTCACTCCTGAAGAGCCAGGTATTTTTATTCCTGGCCTCTGAGGAATTTCCTTATTTTCCTCCCAGCACAGGTATGCTTTGATAAATTTTACCTAGCATTTTTGTATGTATATGAGACAAAGTCTCATTCTATCCCCTTGGGTAGAGTGCTATGGCATCATCATAACTCACAGCAACCTCAAACTCTTGGGGCTCAAGAGATCCTCTTGCCCCAGCCTCCCAAGTAGCTAGGACTACAGGCACCTCCCATGACACCCAGCTAGTGTTTTTCATTTTAATAGAGATGGGGTCTTACTCTTACGTGGGCTGGCCTTATATTCCTAAGCTCAAGCAATCTACCAATGTCAGCCTCCCAGAGTGCCAAGATTACAGGCGCAAGCCACCGCACCTGGCCCAATTTTACCTAGCATTTGTAGTTGAAGGGTTTCTGTGACCATCTAACAGGGGTGTCCAACCCCTCTTTTCTGCTGTACATTGGAAGAATAAGCATTGTCTTGGGCCATACATTAAATACACAAACACTAACAAAACCTGATGAGCAAAGAAAAAGGTATGTGCATACTTTTCATGATATTTGACACCACATATAAGCAAAATAGTATTCAAATAATCTGTATATGGCTGGTGGGCTGCAGGTTGGATACCTCTGAATGTGACATATGACTGGAAATGGAACGTTAAACTCTTGATAAGATTTTGGAAATCAACTATCTAATATTGAGGCAGCATAATTTTGTGATTAGCAAATCTTTAAAAATTTTTGTCTTTAAAAGATTTATTACTGATTTAATTACAGCCAAAAACCTTCTTCACCTAAAAATGTTTTCTTTGGATATTAACAGTTTATGACATCATTTAATTTATATTAAACTTTAGCTAATGAAAATTTATTTCTTCTCTTACTTTAAGGAAGTAATTGAGTTTTATGTTCAAAATGAAAATTCAGTGGACAAATGGAGAAAACCTTTAGTGCTTGATAAACTTAAGGTAAGAAAAATAAAATCTTGAACATTGGAACACTCATATGCAAGTGTTTTCTGAGATCTTAGATCTTAGTTTTGCTCTTGTTATGTTTATGGAGGATAGTTACATCCATGATAACTTTTTCATTAGAAAGTGAAAAATAGAATCTATAACTTACATATTAGGCTACCTAGTTTTCTATGTATGGTATGTGATGAAGGCAACCTCTTATAGCTTTTCAAAGGGAAAAAATGTCATTGAAACTACTTATTATTAGCCATTGCCAGACTGAGACTGAAGTTAGGACAGGGTTAATCCAAGTTTCATGTTTTCAAATCTTAATAGCAATTCATGAATGAAATTGAAATGCATAAAGTAGTGTATTTGCATAATTATACTCAATTGTGAGAGATTTTGAAGTGGTTCTGATTCAATAAGAAGTTCTCAAGTGGCTCGGCGCCTGTGGCTCAGCGGGCTAAGGTGCCAGCCACATACACCTGAGCTGGCGGGTTCAAATCCAGCCCGGGCCCGCCAAACAACAATGACGGCTGCAACCAAAAAATGGCCATGCATTGTGGTGGGCTCCTGTATTCCCAGCTACTTGGGAGGCAGAGGCAAGAGACTCACTTGAGCCCAGGAAGTGGAGGTTGCTGTGAGCTGTGATGCCACAGCACTCTGTCCAGGGTGACAGCTTGAGGCTCTGTCTCAAAAAAAAAAGAAGTTCTCAAGTAACAAATTTAATTTTTCAGCCAAGTCCAGGGCAGCTTGGAGGAAAAGGTGTTTCTTTAACAGCTAAGAAACTCGATTTATAATGAATTAGGAACCACTTAGTTTTATACAATGTAGGATAGTGAAATAACTCTGTAAGTGTTTTTCAAAAAGCATAAATGGCATTGTTTTAAGAAATAAATTGCTTTCGCTCATGGTAAATTATGATCTTTCTGGCGTGTTCATCACCTTGACAGGAAATGGCTAAAGCAGAGGGCCTCTGGAACTTGTTTTTGCCAGCTGTAAGCGGTCTCAGCCAGGTGGACTATGCCTTGATTGCTGAAGAAACAGGAAAATGCTTTTTTGCTCCAGATGTGTTTAACTGCCAAGCACCAGGTTAGCATATTAATTGAAAACAATTTTCTCTAATATATTGAGCAGTGTTTAAAATTTCTCTATATAACAAGAAAGGTTTCTTTTACAGTCATTGATTTATAAATTTCATCATAATTTTACTTTTCATTTACTTTGATTTAAATATAAAAATAGATTTGAAATTCTCACTGAATTGTTCTTTTGTTAAACATTGAATTAGAAGTAGCCATCAAAGGGGTTGGAAATGTGAGGATCCTGGTTTCCTGATTAGAGATTGGAGATGTGTGTGGCTAGTTGGAATGGATAGAGAATTCTAAATCTTTTGTGTAGTCTCATTGACTCTCCATTCAATCACCAAGTATTTATTGATTACCTGCTATCTGCCAAGCACTGTTCTGGATTCTTGAAATGATATATCAGTGTATAAAATACACAACGATGCCTGCCTTTAAGGATCTAATTCTAACACAGGGAGATGAAAATTAACAGTAAGTATAATTATAAGAATATAGGAAGTTTGAAGATGCAAAGTGCTTTGAAAAAGAAAACAGAGCAGGTAGGAAAACTCTGGAATACAAATTGCAATTTAAAATAAAATGATCAAGATAGGCCTCATTGAGAAAATGACACTGATAGACTTAAAGAAAGTGTTTGATTGAGTTAACCGTGCTGATATCTAGAGGAAGGGTTTTCATAGCAAAGGGAACAGAACATGCAAAGATCCTAAGGCAAGAATGTGATTTGTGTATCTCAGAAATAGTCAAGAAGGTCAGTGTGTCTAGTGGAATAAAAGTAGAAGAGATCAGAAAAGAAAGAGCCTTGTAGGGCAAGTAAGACTTGTACCTTCAATGAAATGAGGAGACTTCGAGGATTTTCAGCAGAAAACAAGAGATAGATGACAGTGGTTTAGACTGGGGTAGGATCATTTGGAAGGAATTGTTGAAAATAAAAAAAGGATTAAAATGGACTAGAGTAGTAGCAGTGGAGCAAGTGATTAAGTGGCAGCATTGTAAGTCCATTTTGAAGACAGAGCCAAGAGGATTTTCTGATTGGATATGGAGTATTAAGGGTCAAGTATGCCTCCAAGGACTTGGATGTGAAAAATTGAAAGATGAAGAAAAGAGACCAAGTTTTCTTCAAGTAAAATGGAAAGAGTAAGCTAGAATATAGTCTATAGGAGGTGTGTTTCAAACCTGGATTTGTGGAAGAACCTCTTAAGGACCTAGTTAAGGTATATATTCCCATGCTCCATCCCTAGAGATTCTGATTTAGTATATCCAGAGTAGACCCTGGGAATGTCTGTCTTTTTTTCCACATTACTCTGGTTATTCTGATGCTACCAGTCAAGGACTTGCACTTGATTTGTGGTAGGATGATTATGGGATAATACCCTATATAGTGTCCCTGAACAAACTGGGCCTCTATGCCTTTGTGCTTGTTGTATGGCCTTGATGCTAAATCTTAACTCAGAAGATTTAATTTAGGCTTAAGGTGCCAAAAGAGTGGGGTGGCGCCTCTGGCTCAGTGGGTAGGGAGCCAGCCCCAAATACTGAGGGTGGCAGGTTCAAACTCAGCCCCGGCCAGCTGAAACAGCAATGAGAATTGTAACAAAAAATAGCCAATGTTATGGCAGGAGCCTGTAGTTCCCAGCTTCTTGGGAGGCTGAGGCAGGAGAATTGTTTAAGCCCAAGAGTTGGAGATTGATGTGAACTGTGACGCTACAGCACTCTACTGAGGGTGACAAAGTGAGACTCTGTCTCAAAAAAAAAAAAAAAAAAGGTGCCAAAAAGAGGTATATGGGATTATATCAGACATCTGAGAGAAAATCACTCTGGATTTAGCAAAGTGGTTCCACACTAGGCTTTGGCTCGCTCATTTCTTTGGCACTGTTAACTTCCAATTCAATTTTTCTACCACTCGCATACTCCCCAGTTCTTATTTATTCTGGCCATGAAAGAGGTTGGTGGATTTCTTATAATTATCCTACAGTTTTAAAAAAGAAAAATAGAAATATGAACTCATCTGATGGTTTTAGTTATCTACTTTGGGTTACATAAAATAATTAAAGTGTTTTTGTTTACTTTTATCTGACATAGGATTGGAAAAGGTTAAGACAGTTCATAGACTTCTGATAGTTGCTGAACTTGTCCCTGACATGGTTTTCCATCTTCTAAACACTGATGTATTAAATTACTGTTGTACTACATTGTAATCCAATTACGAGGCTGTTTTAAAAGGAAAGCAGTTTTTTCACAGAGTTTCTAAAGATTTCATCTCAGTTATGTGAGACTATTACATCATTCTGCATAGGTAGCGTGATTTTGTGGAAAGGGAACTAAACTTGCAGTCTTTTAGTTTAAAACATTTTTGGGCTCGGCTCCTGTGGCTCAAGCGGCTAAGGCACCAGCCACGTACACCTGAGCTGGCGGGTTTGAATCCAGCCCCAGCCCGCCAAACAACAATGACGGCTGCAACCAAAAAATGACCAGGCATTGTGGTGGGCGCCTGTAGTCCCAACTACTTGGGAGGCGGAGGCAGGAGACTCGTTTGAGCTCAGGAATTGGAGGTTGCTGTGAGCTGTCAAGGGTGACAGCTTGAGGCTCTGTCTCAAAAAATAAATAAATAAATAACAAATAAAACATTTTTGATTGCTACATACTAAAAACTGTATTTTATATTGTGACCCAGTATGTAGAATATATATTTGTATATGTGTGTTCAGGATATACGGCTAGACAGATGTGTACTACCGAAACAAAAGTTTCACAAAACCATAATATTTCTTAACTATATTCAGTGCATTCGGATATTTCCATTGAATCTAATCCAATATATTCTATTTTGTTCTGTTTCACATTTTGGAGAATGCTAGCTATATTCTATCAAATTGATTTCAGGATGCACTAAGGGGTCCTAATATGAAAAATAATTCTACTGAAGACTGCTTTTGCGGAAGTGGCTCTTCCACCGTTTTTTTATTTGACCTATGAACTTTTCATGAAATAGTCACAGATTTTTCTCTAATATTAAGATTTCATGAATCTGTTGCATGTACTGTCTAAATTATATAACCAAATTGCTGAATTTTTTAAGTTGAAGAGAGAAATACGTTTTCTTAAACTAGGGGATGATCAGCAAACTCTCCTAAGCAAACAGGATATGTAAAACTATAAATAGGAAGCCAGGCGTTTTCTCTTTGTGGTGGACATATCTTCACAAAGGCCTTGAGCACTGTGTTTTGGAGCATTTCCAAAGCAATTCAAGAAGGAAATGTAATTGATGCCAATTAAATACTTTGGGATGTTTCTTACAGATAAAACAAAAGATGAATTTCCACTTAAGCTACCCAAATCATTTCCCAAATAGTTATAAAAGTTTGTGGAAACATATGAATCCTAAAGCTATTACTATAAAATTTTTGGATCTTTGGATTGATTTTTTTTTTTTTTTTTTTTTAAGAGACAGGGTCTTGGCTCACCGCCTGTGGCTCAACAGGCTAAGGCGCCAGCCACATACACCTGAGCTGGCAGGTTTGAATTCAGCCCAGGCCTGCCAAACAATGAAGGCTGCAACCAAAAAAAAATGGCCGGGCATTGTGATGGGTGCCTATAGTCCAAGCTACTTGGGAGGCAGAGGCAAGAGACTTGCTTGAGCCCAGGAATTGGACGTTTCTGTGAGCTGTGATGACACAGCACTGTAATCCAGGGTGACAGCTTGAGGCTCTGTCTAAAAAAAAAAAAAAGAGACAGGATCTTGCTCTGTCACCTAGGCTACCACACAGTGACATCATCATAGCTCACAGCAGCCTTGAATTCCTACACTCAAGCAGTCATCCCACCTCAGCCTCCCAACGTGCTGGGATTACCGGCAGGTGAACTGTTTTTCTAATAGGGGAAGAAATTGCAGAAGTAATTTATCTAGGTTTTTTTTTTTTTTAATTTTGAGACAGAGCCTCAAGCTGTCACCCTGGATAGAGTGCTGTGGCATCACAGCTCAGAGCAACCTCCAATTCCTGGGCTCAAGCGAGTCTCTTGCCTCTGCCTCCCAAGTCACTGGGGCTACAGGCGCCCGCCACAATGCCCAGCCATTCTTTGGTTGCAGCCATCATTGTTTGGCAGGCCCGGGCTGGATTCGAACCCGCCAGCTCAGGTGTACATCACTGGTGCCTTAGCCCGTTGAGCCACAGGCGCCAAGCCTATCTAGGTTTTTTTTAAAAACAAACAAATCTTTATTATCTACAAATATACATGGTTTTTAAAAACTGGAAAAGATGCAGTTCTCTCATTTCCCCATTACCTTCCTCTTCTTCAATACCCCTGATATAAAGGACATCATTATACAGCTATTAAAACTTCACCCAGGGCGGCGCCTGTGGCTCAGTGAGTAGGGCGGCAGCCCCATACACCGAGCGTGGCAGGTTCAAACCCAGCCCCGGCCAAACTGCAACAAAAAATAGCCAGGGGTTGTGGTAGGCGCCTGTAATCCCAGCTACTTGGGAGGCTGAGGCAAGAGAATCGCCTAAGCCCAAGAGCTGGAGGTTGCTGTGATCTATGACGTCACAGCACTCTACCGAGGGTGATAGAATAAGACTCTGTCTCTGAAAAAATAATAATAATAATAAAAACATCTCCCAAATATGCAGACAATGCCCCATCTACGTATCCTTCTTCATTTGCAAGCTGAAGTTTCATACAGCCATCTACAGATAACAGGCAGCCCTTATACTCCATTTCCCACTCCCCAGTCCGTTGAGGAAAGGTTTGGGACTGAGAGGTAAACTCACCATAACCATGGGTGAATACTGTAGCCCACTCACCTCCAACCAAGCTGCCGCCTGTGCCTGGTGACTGTAAGAGCTACCTCAGGTCCCGAGCCACTAATCTTCAAGAGAATATTTAGGGTTTTTTTCCCAACCCATAAATGATAACTTTGTGAGCTTCTCAAAAGAAACCGATAATTTTTGAAAAAAATTTTTTTGATATTTACTTCATTCAAAATATATTTACTTCATTCATAACACTGAATTTAAAACAGAAAAGAACAATAAGCTTCATTAATTATGTAACTCAGGACTTATTTTTCCTCACTCAGAAAGAATGTTAAGTTTGTGTTAATTTTCAAGGAATTTTGTGCATCCTGATATGACCTTGGCTCTGTTAGGAACGTCTGAACAGAGTACAGACATATCTGGAGAGACTTTGACTTAACTCAATTTTCACAGGTATTTCAGTAACTATCCCTAAAGTCGATGTAAAATGTGAAATTGAAAATTTTTTCTCAAAATCGTCTCTGTAATTGGTACTCGAGGGAATGGTGTTAGGCAGTATTTTTACAGATTGAACAGGAATGAAAACCAGAGGAAGACTTCAAGAGCATTTTGTTCCATGGCAGGCAGTAAGCATTCTTTTTAGCTGAGCGTGCTACTCCAGCATATCATGTAGTAAACAATATCCTCCCAGAGGGGAGAGGTTCTCTTCAGTCATCTATTGCAGTTTTCTATGCAAGGCAGAGATTCTGTCTTAACATCCTTGAGAGATCATCTAGTACTTTTCTATCTGGCATGGGGTATACAAAAAGTAAGAGCACTGTTAAAGATAAAAGGACAATAATTGCTATGTGAGTTCAGAAGAAGGAGTTTTTTTGACTGGGTAATCAAAGATTCTTTGCAGAGGAAGTGGCTCATAAGAAGAAATTTCTTACGAACAGGTAGAGTTTCATTTGAGAGAAGGCCTGGCCCAAGCAAACATGTAGGAGTTAGAAAGCCTAGTATGGGGCGGCTCCTGTGGCTCAGCGAGTAGGGCGCCGGACCCATATACCGAAGGTGGCGGGTTCAAGCCTGGCCTTGGCCGAACTGCAAAACAAAAAAATAGCCGGGCGCTGTGGCGGGCACCTGTAGTCCCAGCTACTCGGGAGGCTGAGGCAAGAGAATCGCTTGAGCCCAAGAGCTGGAGGTTGCTGTGAGCAGTGTGACACCACGGCACTC